>JBBBDQ010000518.1:645000-752500 GCA_037127315.1 Ascarosepion bandense
CCTACCCACCATTAACATGTATCAAGCTAGTCTCCCTGAAAGCAAAACACTGCTCCTCCTTGGCCTAACTCTTCAGCAGACCTCAAGTGGAATCACTACTTCAAATCTACAGCTAAATCTGCTGCTAGGAAGGTCGGTTCACTGTGTAGGGCCAGGATGATTTTCCCGTCTGAATCCATCCTGTACATATACAAATCTACCATCCACCTGTGTATTGAATACTGCTGTCACATTTGGTCGGGTACCCCTGCTATTCACCTAGGGGTTCTTGACAAATGTAACCGCAACTTCTACCCTAATTGCTTCTTTTCTCGCATTTCCCGCCTGTGGAATTCCCTTCCGTATACTTGCTTCCGAGACAGCTACAATCTCCAAGAATTTAAATATAAGGTCAATTGTAATCTCCTATCTATCTGACTCGCATCCTTTCCCTCATGTTCTTTTCTCCGTTCACTCTACTCTCATCACACCAATATTCTCATTTCTCTTACCCATTCTCTGATACCCCTATAACTTGTTCCTATTTCTCATCACTTTCGTTCTATGTAACCCCCTGCACACTAGTGGAAGTAAAACTCTCTTGCTTTGGGTGAAATGATTAAAAAAAAAAAAGCTAAAGTGGTGGCTACACTGATGCGACTTCACATTTGCATAAAGGTGAGGGAACGCTCAATTTTGAAATTATATTTTTAAGATGTTTTTAATGTTTGATTATATATTTAAACTGATTTTCTTTAGATATTTTTTTTTCTTTTTGTTTGCACCGCATTTGTCGCGGAATATCTCAAATTGTGATAACAGAATATTTGCATTGAAAAAGGAAATATTGTAAATTTAACTGGACGTAAATTTACTGTCGATGAACTCGCGATAAAAGCATCTTACAAACTGCCAAAAGGACTTGAATCGCTCGATCATCCACAGTAAATAGATGCCGAGTTTCTTACAGCATTTCCTATTTGTTGGCAGATATTTTATTATAAAAAATATGGAATATTTAATAAGAAAAGTTAAAACCTTGATCCTTGCATCTTCTTATCTGTGTTCTACGTTCCTGGTTACTTTCCCCTCTTCAGGAAGGACTCCAATGTCCATATGCATGGACTTGGTGTTGATGTCAGTGAACATCTCCCTCTAGCTAGAGAGATCACTCTTGAATCTCTAGATCATTCTTGCATGTGTTTCCGCCTCTCTCTACTAATTTCGGTTAGCTATCTTTTCTTTCTCTACCGCTTCTCCTCATCTCCTGACTGTTCCATACTTGACAGCATATCGGTTATTCTTCTCGTCCGTTCGCCCATATATATCTATTTGGAGACTTTAATGTCCACCACGCCAAGTGGCTGAAAAACTCTGTCACAGATCTTGCAAGTGTTCACACCATGAATTTTTCAGCCACTTAGTCCTTTACGCAAGTTTGTTGGCAGATATTTTATTATAAAAAATATGGAATATTTAATAAGAAAAGTTAAAACCTTGTTTAATAAGAAAAGTGATAAAAACACGAGCAAAAAAAAAAGAAGAAAAACTAAATATAATTTGATAGAAATATATACCCAAACACATATTTTAAAAAAGAAAAAACTTAATTTTTATTCCAAGCCGTTATTTATTAGCTAAAAATCTATCTATATATCCAAACAGGGCATCTCGGCGTGGTGTAATGGTTAACAAGCTTGTATTGCTAGAGCCGATTACAGCTGACTAGTGATTTCGATCCTCACTAGGTATCCCATACTTTCGGCCTTGTACCACATCTAAGCAACGCTTAGAAAATCAACTATATATCCAACCATGGGAATCATGATGGTTTTCTGAGGTTCGACATGTACTTTAGCGAATTTTTAGATGTCAGGTGTTTACAGATCCAGATTCACACTCCCGATTTTACACAAACACACATACATACGCACGTATATATATATATATATATATATTTTTTTTTTTTTAAGTATATATATATATATATATATATATATTTTTTTTTTAAAGTAAAGTATATATATATATATATTTTTTTTTTTAAAGTAAAGTATATATATATATATATATATATATATATATATATATATATATATATATATATATATATATATATATATATGAATAAAAAAAGACAAGAGGAAAAACTCTATTTAGCCGACGCGTTTCATTTAGTGAAGAAAGAAGGTAAAAGGACGAAACGCGTTAGCTAAGTACATTATTTTCCTCTTGTCTATTTTTATTCATTTTTCTCTTCTACAGATACATACCATTTGAGAAGATTTATACATACATGCATACATATATATATATATATATATATATATATTAAGAGGAAAATCATTACATATTTAGATGGCTATAAATCAGGATTTATTTCGACAGTGTAAATTTACTTGTCTTTTTCAAACCCTTGAAAAATAATTTTTAGATTTTTTTAATTTATTTTGCAAAGGTCTGAAAGTGACAATGCAAGTAAATTTACACTGTCGGAATAAATCCTGATTTATAACCATCTAAATATGTGTTCAGTTTTCCTCTCAGTATTTTTTAATGCTCTGGATAATATCCATCAAGTTCTCTATTTTTATCTAATTAATCATTTATATTAATTGGATTAAATCTTTTGGATTATGTTCTTCGTCTTCACGGGTCTGTCATTCTCTTTCACACACACACACACACACACACACACACACACACATATATATATATATATATATATATATATAGGAGAGAATGACATATATATATATGTGTGTGTGTGTGTGTGTGTGTGTGTGTGTGCGAGGGAGAGAAAGAGGAAAGAAAGAGCATTATCGGGTATTGGGGTAGGAAATTTGGACTCGAGAAAAACAGGAATATAAACAAAAATATCTGAGCATATTTTTTGTGGGGGAGGTGGCAATCAATTTGACTGCCTGATTTAAACACAGCTGCATTTTACGACTCGGACATCACTCAAACTGACAACTGAAGTTTACATAGATACACCCCCTCCAAAACTGTGCCATTACGTATAACTGTACATTTTATCGATATATGTGTGTGTTTTACTTTTTTGCTTTTTTGTTTTTTCTTCTTTTTTTTCTTTTTTACGTCAATGTATAGTCGTCCATCACTATCCCAGGGGGATTGGTTCCAAATATCTACTACCCTCCCGGATGCTCATCTTCGTTATATAAAATGGCGGAATATTTGCATATAAACTCCACATATGTTCTCATAAACTTTAAAGATAACTTATAAAAGAGATTAATATGTAAATAGCTGTTATACTTGAGGCATAAAGAAAATATTGGAAAATGAGAAGAAGGTATAAATTTAAATTTTATTGTCATAATGTCTGCGTTATTAGTCGGAGAAAAGGGGAGATAATTCTGACATAAAATTCTTCGTTTGGATACTTTAGAATCGGTGATACAGCGAACAGTCTATCAAGGTTCTATTTCGTCTTTGTGACTGAGCTAGCTAAAGTACCCCATATTAAATTATGGTTTCTCCTACAGAGGATAATACAAGTTCGCCGGATAACACATTTTCTTCCGTGAGATTTCTCGTGTGTGTAGGCCGATTGATGTAATATACTCTGTGTAAAATAAACAACAGGACCTTTATTTCAAATACGGATAATCATTCAGAATAACGGTTGAAGTAATAGAAATGCGGAATTAATTTGTTTACGCTTCGAATATAGCTTTCGAGAAAAAATTGAAATGTGCTTTTAATAAGATAAATAGAGCCATGATACCATGCTAACTGTGTGAGCGGTTTAAACCATGCGGGATAAAATTGCAGCTTCTCCTACGAAGGGGGTCGCAGGTTCGAATCCTGCTGGAGAGTGCAATTTCTTTTTAAAGATTCCTCATGGGCGATAGATGTAATACACACTGCTTAAAATAAAAATGGGCGTCTATTTCAAATACGGATGAAGAGAGAGAGAGAGAGAAAGAGACAATTTATATATTGATAGAGAAAGAAAAAATATAGAAATATATGATGATTGTTTTAAAAATGGTTTGGAGTGTTGAACTGACACTCAACATGCAGACTCAATTCTTATAGCGATACAGTCTATGCGTAGAAACATTACTGAGCACACATGCTCTGTAAATATAGCAAATTTCTTTCTCTCTCTCTCTCTCTCTCTCTCTATATATATATATATATATATATGTGTGTGTGTGTGTCTGTGTGTGTGTGTGTGTGTGTGTGTGTGTGTGTGTGTGTTTAGGCAGCAAATTTTCATTTAGACATGTCAGATTAAACAAATTGCAAACATTGTGTCTGCTTATTTTTAATAAAATCTGTTCATACTGACGGATAATCTTTCGCACATTATAATTAAAAGATGTCAGAAATGACCTGTCGACGTTACAGCTCATTTCAATATATATATATATCATCTTCACTTAGACGTGCAGTGGGGAACCCGAACGCATACGCTCGGGCCAGGGACAAAAACAAACTGCGCAGCCCACGCTACCGTCTAGGTGACATGAACATCACTCTGCCCGAAGATAAAGACAAAACTGAGAAATAATGATCTATATATATATATATATATATATAATATTAATTAAACTTTAGAACATGTGCAAACTACAAAGTTTCTAGTTTGTACATGCTCTAAAGTAATAATTTAATAATAAATATATATATATATAATATTAATTATAATTTAGAACATGTGCAAACTACAAAGTTTCTACTTTGTACATGTTCTAAAGTAATGATTTAATAATAAATATATATATATATATATATATAATATTAATTATAATTAGAACATGTGCAAACTACAAAGTTTCTACTTCGTACATGTTCTAAAGTAATAATTTAATAATAAATATATATATATATATATGATATTAATTATAATTTAGAACATGTGCAAACTACAAAGTTTCTACTTTGTACATGTTCTAAACTAATAATTTAATAATATATATATATATATATATATATATATATATATATATAATTTTAATTATAATTTAGAACATGTGCAAACTACAAAGTTTCTAGTTTTTACATGTTCTAAAGTAATGATTTAATAATAAATATATATATATATATAATATTAATTATAATTTAGAACATGTGCAAACTACAAAGTTTCTACTTTGTACATGTTCTAAAGTAATAATAATAAATATTCATTGCTCTACTTTTATACTGAGCAATGTTTTAAACTAATGTTTTGAACGTTCAATTATTTACTTCGTTTCATATACCATGATATTTGCTACTCCTTGGCAGAACAGTCATCTCCTAAATTTTGAATTAAGCGGCATGAGTACGCAACTCAAAATTTCTGGTTCCCATTTTTTTCTTTTTCTTTTTTGGCTTTTCTCCTCGTTTTTCTCCTGCTGGTAAGTATACACACGTCGCTACTCCACCGTCAATGCAGGGCTTTTGAAGATATATCAGCATATTTTTATAGTAATGCTGCGCATTTTTTCACCAAAATCTGATTGCTACTTGGGCTATGACAAGATGATTGAATACCGAAAAAGTCTATACGCTTTATTGTCGATTTGATTATATACTTATGAGGCAAATATTCGACCGCCTATCTTATAAGGATTTGGTCCTCAATATACTTTAATATCACTAAATTTCATATCGAAGTTTGTTTTTAACTGATTGGCCGTAGAGTGCATACCAGATAATCGCAAGGATTTTCAGGAGTCAACACGCCTCCTGCGCCCAGAAGCTAGTCAGCACGTGGCGAAATGTAAGTATTAGGTACTAGCAGTATAGCCCGGCATTGCTCGGGTGTAATGAAAGCTTTAAAACTAATCTATAGTCCTGGAGCTCAGACTCTTTGGACGTTGACACGAAAGACTAAAAAGCAATTGTTGTTTCCAGTTAAAGCAAAACTATAGACTGAAAGAAAAATGAATGGATGCAAGTCAAATTTTGATTTCCTGGTATTGATATCAAATTTTCTGCACTATTGTAAGAACTGCAACCTTGAAACTTCTGAATATCGTTTCTTATGTCTTTGTCTATGAGTGTATCAAATTTGATAAAAATCGGACCACTCCTTCTATAACCCGATTTTTTCGATTATCGATTTTTGATATTTATCGGGGGGTACCTCGACACAAAACCTAGCTAAGAACACTCGCAGACGCTTATAATACAACTGAGTAAATTTTCAAGAAAATTGGTTCAGCCGTTTTGGAGTCTATAGGTAACGGACACACACACACACAGACACACGCACGCACACACACAGACAAAGTTCCATTTATAAATAAGTTTAGATGTGTTTTCTCGATTATTTACTTCACTCATATTTCTAAATATTCCTATAATTGATACCACAACAACTATCCCTTTCGTATTTAGATTAAATGCTATGTGTGATACACGCTTGAGAGATCATGTCTCTTTTGAGAAATGACTGACCAGGTAGAAGATTTTTCAGCAGTAGGTTGCCATTTTTTTTTTCTGATATTTGTTGTTTCAACGGGCTGAAGCTTTAAATTTCTGGACACATCAACAATGCTTTGGTCAATTTCAACCGAGTATAGTGTGTGTGTGTGTGTGTGTGTGTGTGTGTGTGTGTGTGTGTGTGTGTGTGTGTGTGTGTGTGTGTGAAAATTTCACTCGATATGGAAGGCTAGGTTCTGTCAAAATGGAGATTCTGCAAACCGAAGTTGATTGATTGATTCATTTTCTACGGTTTATCACCATATTGCAGATTATTTAAAACCAGAAAATATAAAATATAGTTTATAATTTTTCTTTTTTGTTTGGTGTTTATGAGGTGGGGGATATAATAATAATTTAGTCATACAGTATATATAAGTTACCGTATGTTTTTTAATTGCGTGGCATTTTATAGTTAAGTTTTTAATCATCAATGCAATATGGTAATTTAAAATAATGTTTACTTTTAAAATAATTCTGAACCTTTAAAATAATGTTTACCATAATTGCACAGTAATTCTGCTTTTACAGTATGTGTATATTCAATGAACTGTCATTATGTGTCATTAAACTGTCATCGCTAATATGAAATTGCTCAGATGACACACATACCATACCTATTTGTCTGAATGGCCACATAAGTGAAACGGGATATTTGGTTAGTGTTGATACTTAATGTATCAGCTGTTGAACGCAACGTGTTGTAGCGTTATTCTTTTTCTTTATTTGCCATGTTCCTTCAGGACGTAGGTGATCATGGATTTCTACTTGCCCCTATTTCTTGTGGCTCTAAGAACTTTTACTCTTGTTATCTCTCCCAAACCCCGCTCCGCCACCCACTTGCTCTAGCCCATCAGGTATGTCTCACGCTACCTTCCCCTGTCTCTCTTTCCCTCTATCTGTCCTGTTAGTATTAGATTCTCCAAACCCATTTTCTCCACTATGTGTGCCGGAAACCTCAGCTGTCTCTTCTTGATACTAAATATAACTTTTCTTTTCGTTTGCATCTTCTTCAACACCTTGTCATAGCCTATATGTTCGGTCTATGGCATCCTCAGCATCCTTCTGCAGAATCACATCTCCGCTGCTTCGAGTCACTTTTTTATCCTTGAGGAGATCGTCTAACATTGTTGAGATTGTTATCGTCAATGCCGAATTCTGGCAGAACGTCTAGATCTTTCAGAATCGTTTCGCTGTACAAGTTGAATAGATCCAGTGAGAAGACGCATACTTGTCTTACATTAATCTTGGAATTATTTCGAATTATTGTTCTTATCTTGGTTGATGTAGATATTATAATAGATACAACGTTTCGACCAAGTACCCTCTAGTCATTATCAGGTGTTCATAGATAGGCTGATATGGATTATCTCGTTGATTATTGCAAAATATCCTGTAAAATATCATTTGAAATCAGTTATTCTTTCATTTTGAATTTGGTTCGTCACTACAACATCCAAGTATTGATACTAACACATGTATAACTAACTAATGTATCCACTACACTACCGTCCCGAAGGACTTTAGTGGTGTATTTTTGGAGCTTTTTATATTGTGTCAGATTGTTTTTAACAACTAGATTACGTTAGTGGGTTCGTGCCACTTGTCACAATTTATGGACACCTGATGATGACCAGAGGGTACTTGGTCGAAAAGTTGTGTCTATTTTAGTATCTATATCAACCAAGATGAGAACAATAGTTCGAAATAATTTCAAGATTATTGAAAATTACTCATCTCAGAAATAAATACAAATTGTCTTAGACTCCTTTCTATTTTTTTATATTTGCTGAATTCATTTCCTTTAGGTATGCAGGCGGTTCTCTGCCAATATAGGTTCTTGATTATTCGAATATCTTTCCCGGATATGCCGGGGTTGCCGAGCATATATAACAAGTCTTTGTGGCTTACATTGTCGAACGCCTTTGTGTGGTCTATAAAACACACTGTAGAGCTATGGTAAAACAGGACTAATCCAGTCATTCCTCTCAAATCGCACATTGAAGGTAGTATTGAACGGACATGACTCCCCAATCTACCAACGAACGCGAGTGTCCCTCAAGGCTCTATTCTAATTTCTACGCTTTTTCTGATCTACATTAACGATCTCCCCGATGTAATAAGATCCCAAGTAGGAATGTACGCTGACGACACCACCATTTACTCTCGCCGCGATCAAAAATCTGCTTAGGCTGAAAAAGCAAACCTTGTTGCCGAGCTTGAGAAGAACCTCCAATCTGTGGTGGAATGGGATAAAAAATGGCTCGTAAATTTTAATGCATCCAAAACGAAGCTGCTGTCTATTAACTATCATAGACAGTCGCTCCTACCCCCACATTAGCATGGAACAAAACAAAAATCGTCCTTCTGCATTTGTATTGCTCTTTCTGATAACATTCTTATCGTAAGTATCACGTTCCTTGTACCTGCACTGGTCTTGACCGACCTCTGGACCAATTCTGCTGCGGTCAGAATTCAGATGATGAGTTTTTTTCTTCGTATTTTTTTTATTTCATATTAATTTCTGGATTAATATGGAAAGATTTTTAAGCTTAAAAAAAACTTGTACACAGCAATTTTTGATAAATTGAAACAATATTTTACTAATCATAAATAGAAATGCTAGCTAAAATTAAACAACCCTCAGTATTTTAAAGAATTTTAAATTTATTTTATGTATGTATATACATGTCGATTTTTTTTAAAAGTATGATTATATCTATATAGAACCTTACCAAAAAATAAGAGAGGTACCTATAGTAAATTTAAGATTTACTATAGTTGGGAGGAGGGAGAAAAGGCAGATTCAAACATTTCCTAAAATTATTTGCACGTAAATGAATATAACGAATCCAAGTGAAATTAGAATTCAGCTCTCCGATTAACAACTCAGAGCCGTTATCCATTACACCATCTGCACATCCAAGCTTACAGCACCTAATATTCCCAAGCGGTCTCAAATCTTGGAACTGACCAGACTCGACGTTGCTTAACTGCAGTTGTCGTACAGGAACCGGTGTTTCAGTGGCCTTAATCGAACCGCAGTTGAAGAAAATCGCAAGAATTAGTAAAACAGTGTTGGACCAGAAAGTTCTTTTCGTCAGAATTCTTCTTGAACATTTATAAATCTACCATTTGTCCGTACATTTAATACTGCTGCCATATCTGGTCGGGTGCTCCTGCTATTCATCTCTAGGTTCTCGTCAAAATCCAAAGAAGGATCTACATTGCAGATCCTATCCCGGAACCTCAACACAAGTCACTATCTCAACGACATGATGCGGTTTTCCTCTGTCTGTCCTACAAATATTTTCATGGCAACTGCTTTGACGAGGTGCTCCGGCCACGTGAATTTAAGCGTGCTACTAGATTGTTGTCTAGGTTCCAACTTTTTTACCGTTGAAATATTTCAATGTAACTTTCACTTCTACTCGAACAGTTTCTTTTCTCGCACTTTCTACCTGTGGAACTGCCTTCCGCTCACTTGCTTCCCTGATGGCTACAATCTCCAAAAATTTAAATGTAATTGCCATTTTCTCTTCTGTTGAATTACGTTAATCTTTTATACCTTCTGTACCCAGTCTTTTCTACCGCTGTAAACATCTGCGCACTTTTGGTGGTCATGTCTTGCTTGGGGTAATATGATTTTTAAAAAAAAGTTAAATACAAGTCCCACGTCGATTATAACACACCGACATGAACTTGAAAAATGTCTAAACAGGCAGCCGGTTCCTCACCATCTGACTACTTCTTAACTTAATCAAAGAGTTGCTCTTAGTTCATCACAAAATAGTAAATTCCACGAGTAGAATCGTCACCAGTGGCGAAAAGTGGGTTCGTTAGAATCATATCCAAAGAAAACGACAATGGTTAGCACCCATTGCAAAAAATAAAAAATAAAGAGTCTATCCCCAAACCAAAACTACACCCCAAAATGTTACGCTCCGTATTTGGTGGAATATGAAATATAAAGAGTGCCGTCTATAATGAATTGCTAAACCAAAATGAAAAACTTTATGTAGTTTAGTATTGTTGTCAACAAGAATCAATGCAGGAATAATCAGCTATCATTAACTAATCGTAAAACTTTTTGTATTTACACGATAATGAAAGAATGCATATTACCCGTATCACTCACAAAAATATCATGGCCTTAAATATAAAAGATTTGCTTAGTTATCCTTAATTTCTATCTTCTACCCTCTTTTCAGATCATGTTTTAAAGGTAAAACACTTTATTAATTTTGAAGACTTTAAAACTGATATTGTGGAATTTTTGCATCGAAATCTAAATAATGTTACAATACTTGAAAGATCAACAAGATGCCAGTTGTCGATAATGAGAAGAAGCATTATCATGATTAAATATTTCAGTTAAGACCAAAGAAGAATTTGTTGTTTTTCCCTCTTCGAATGCGACTGTATTTTCTTTTCAACCTAATATAGTTTGATGAACGATTAATAACGGATTTGATTCAATTTTTGTTTCATCTCATTTGGAGGGGAGCCAATTTCATTCTCTTTGTTTCATTTTATGCTATTTGATATAATTTCTTATTCGGATTTTCGGTTTGATTCAATTTGTTTCATCTCATTTGGAGGGGAGCCAATTTCATTCTCTTTGTTTCATTTGATGCTATTTGATATAATTTCTTATTCGGATTTTCGGTTTGATTCAATTTGTTTCATCTCATTTGGAGGGGAGCCAATTTCATTCTCTTTGTTTCATTTGATGCTATTTGATATAATTTCTTATTCGGATTTTCGGTTTGATTCAATTTGTTTCATCTCATTTGGAGGGGAGCCAATTTCATTCTCTTTGTTTCATTTGATGCTATTTAATATAATTTCTTATTCGGATTTTCGGTTTGATTCAATTTGTTTCATCTCATTTGGAGGGGAGCCAATTTCATTCTCTTTGTTTCATTTGATGCTATTTGATATAATTTCTTATTCGGATTTTCGGTTTGATTCAATTTGTTTCATCTCATTTGGAGGGGAGCCAATTTCATTCTCTTTGTTTCATTTTATGCTATTTGATATAATTTCTTATTCGGATTTTCGGTTTGATTCTATTTGTTTCATCTCATTTGGAGGGGAGCCACTTTCATTCTCTTTGTTTCATTTTATGCTATTTGATATAATTTCTTATTCGGATTTTCTACACTAATAAAATAAACAGCAAATCGCTCGGAACTGATAATAGTCTGGGGTTGGTGGGAATGGACTAAAAGAGTAACAAACGTATCCCTGACTTTTCTTTGTAAATGGCATAATTAAATAAAATAAGATTTTCGCTGAAATTCTGAAATATGGTTTTCAAGAAACCGTTCCCGGCCTGATGCCTGTGGCAAAATTTCTTTATAACTCATAATGTGGCTTTCAGTCGTATGTGTATGCCTCGAACCTATCATCATGATTATCCTCATGACGCGGCATAGACGTATCTAAATAGGAAGTTATCTATCTATGTCTGTTCATATTTTTATCTAATTCTTTTAAATATATATCTGAATGTGAAACATATATACAAACGTACATACATATACATATATATATATATATAGAGAGAGAGAGATAAAAGCTCTCAAACCGTATGATATTGTAATGCGTATATGGACACCTATATATGTCAACAGACATGCCTACATATTAAACGAATCCGGCTTTATTTATAAAAAATAGCTTCGCACTAATGGGCGTTCCTGCTATTGATTATGTTACTTGCGGTAATATTTAACATAATTTTGCGGCTCGTTCTTTATTGACGACCTGATCTTTCGTTCGACACTTTTCGTCGTCGACGGTTCCATCTTGCCAGCACCAAAAAATAACAATAATAACAAAATGATCTTTTTCTTTTTAATAACTGGCGTCAGATGTCTGGTCTTGGGTCCAACCCTAAAGCCACTATGGGAACGTCAATAAAAGAATTTCTATTCCTCTGTTGTACACCTGTGTTCACAAGACGAGCGAGTCGTCTGTTTAGGAGGGCTTCTTGGTTACCAGCCATGACTGGTTTCTTTAACGTTTTTTGTTTGTCTTATTTAAATTTAGTTTACTTCTTTTTAGGAAGGAGGCGAGACTCTTAAAAAACTCTGTTAATGTGTTGAATCTGTTATCTTCAATTTAACTGTAGCCTTTTTAAAAGTAGAACCCGTGTCGTCAGTCTTAAACAATTACAGGCCTGCTGGTTGGATAATTCTTTCTTTCTTTCTTTCTTTCTTTCTCCACGCTCACATACACACAAAGTTTATCGTAATGTCTTTCCTTCTACTTTTCAATCTACTATTTGTTTCTTCTTTATGTTGTTACTTTAAATTTATTAGGATTTCATGAAACTTTTCTTCATAGCCGAATATTCTATCTATCTATCTATCTATCTATCTATCTATCTATCTATCTATCTATCTATCTGCATGCATGTATATCACTGATAAAAACATAGATGATTTATATGCCCCAATGAGTCCTGCATTTAACTAATAAAAAAAATTTATACAGCTAATTAAAATTTATTAAAATTTCATGAATTTACGTAGAGGGGGGGTAACAGAGTTAAAAAAAATATATTTTCACCGAGAAATTTAAAAAAATAATAATTTCAAAAATAATTTCATTCATTTGTGAATGAGTACTGAAAGTTTCATTCAAATATGACTATTATTTGATTTTTGCGAGAATTTTCAAATTAATGTGTTTGTTACCGTGAAAAAAGTGGGTTGTATCAGCATTACCACGTAACCTATTGTAATAAAGGCGTAATTTTTTTTTAGCCGCTAACTCAAATGAAACAACATTTTCTATCAAAATTTCGAAAATGTTAGCAGAGATTCAAAAAATTTTAAAAATAATTAAAAATTGCTTTGATCTTTCCTCTTAATAAAAATATAAATATTTTGATGGAAAAAGTTAGTTTTATTAAGTTTATGAACGTTTTTATTCATACTATGCTGTTTCATGCTGTTTTTTAGCGATATTTTGTACGTACCTATATATCAGTCAGTCAAGTGCCATACGTGATACACGCTTAGGCGATCATGTCTCTTACGAGACATGACTGACCGGGTAGAATATTTTCCCATTACTTTATGCGGTAGACTGGTTGCTGACAAAAGCTATCAAACACAATCTGTTTTGCTATAACCTATAGCTGGAGGGAGAAACGACGGATTAATTAATTCCTAAGGGTATTTGCGCGTAATTGAATGCAACGAATTCGACTGGAATTCTAACTCGGTTCTCATATGTATATATGTATCTATATATCGCGATATATTTCTATCCGAATATTTTCTGTAAATTGTTTGTGGCGCAGTGGATATCGGCTCGGAACGAGAAAACGGAGGAACCGAGTTCGAATTCCAGTTGAATTCCTTGCATTCACTTACGCGCAAATACCCTTGGGAAAGGTATTAATCCGTCTCTTCCTTCCAGTTATGGGTTAAATAACAGGACGGATTGGGTTCTATAGCCTTGGTCGGCAACCAGTCTACCGCAGAAAGCAATGGCAAACTACTGCGGGATAATCTTCTGCCCGGTCAGTCATGTCTCTTTCGAGACATGATCACCCAAAGCGTGTATCGCGCATGGCACTTAACTGACTGACTGAAATGCTTAACTTATGTATCTCTATTGGTTGATACTTTTTTTTAAATCCCACTCAATTGCCAAAAATACTGCATCGTATGATGTTAAACTTAATAAAAACAACGTTTTATCATTTAAATGTTTATGCTATTATTATGTTGTAATTACATTTTTAAATTTTTAATCCATTCTAACACGTTCGAAATTTCAATTAAAATTTCTTTTTTTTTTTGTTTCCGTTAGCGATTCACGCTGTGTTTAAAGACACATTACTTTGAAAATTCTTGCAAAAATCAAGTAATTGTCTGATTTTATTAAAACTTTTAGGATTATTCACAAATGAATGAAATTATTAACGCAATTATTATTTTTTAGAAAATCTTGGTAAAATGTATATATTTTTCACATCTGTTACCTCCCACTTCAATTAATTACATAAAACTTCTGGAAATACATTATCTATACCAATTTTTTATATATTATTTAAATGCAGAACTCATTGAGGAAAATAAATCATGTAATTCTTTTTTTTTAATTATCGAGCCATTTTTTCTGAAAATATGCTCCGAATAGTAAAATCAAAAATGCATATAAAAACTACGCTATTTTAATGTAGACAAAGTTTTAATTGATTTTATAAATAATATAATTTTAGGATATCATATTCTTATAAAAATTCATTATTCGATGAATAATGAATTTTTATAAGAATTGTTTTAATTTTTTCTTTGCAAATTAAAGTTTCAAACATCTTTTTAAATTTCTTCCATTTACTGAGTGTCTTCGGTTATTTATTCATGAAAAATAGACTTTATTTACAAATTTAAAAATCATAAGCTTAATACAAATCATTTAGAATTAAAATTTTAAAAATAGTTTCTAATTTTTTTACTATGTTAAACTGCACATTTTCTTTTACTATGGAAACTTATAAAAATGTCATTAAAAGGTCATATGTTTTAAGGGTTTTTCCCCTTACGAAATGCTAAACTGGGTTATGTCAACTTTTGTTCACATACGTCCAGATTGATTGATAGGTACTGTCATCGCCTACTTCAAAGGTCAACGAGTTAGCCCTTTGGGATTAAGAAATACTTTGATTCTAAATTTCATCCCATAAATAATTATTATTTCTTTCAAGTCATATTAATTTAATTTTAAATTAAATACTTTTCCAAAAATAACGAGTAAGAGATGTGTATTTTATTTTTGCAAGATGTTTAAAAGCGAGAATTAACTTTTGTTTACAAATGTGTCGATCGCTCAAAAATGGCTGAAAAATTGAAAATGAAAACAATATATCAAAATTTTAGATTCTTCTGTTTGCAATACACCCGAATATTTTGCTTCGTGGAAATAGTAAATTTAACCATTTAGCTTTCAATTAAGCTAAAATTAATGTTTAAAGAACAAGTTTTTATTTATCAAAATTTATTTTAAAACATAGTTATCACAAATTATTGTGAAAAAGTGGAGGTACCTACCTTTATGTAGGTACCTCTACTCATTTTCGACATCTAAGTTTTAATTTGAATTTTTAAAAATAAAAAAAATATTTTCTTAAAGCTTTCATTTTAGCATTGAAAGTTAAAGGATTAAATCTATTTTTTTCAGTAAGCAAAATACTCTGGTATTTTAAATAGAAATTATATAGATTGGAATATATTTTTTTTTTTTTAAGTTTTCAAAATTCATAATTTCTTGCGTTCATTTTGAGAGCTTGACAAAGTTATAAACAAAAATTAATTCTGGGATTTAAAAATCTTGCAAAAATAAAATATACATCTGTGACACGTTGTTTTTAAAATTAGCAAATTTAAAGTTGACTTAATCTAATTTACACAATTATTGCTTATTTATAGCATGAAATTTAGAATAAACTATTTCTTAATCACGGAATTGATCTTTCTGAACTTTCTCCGTATGATTTGACATGTGATGACTGCCAGATGCTAGATAAGCTAAATGTATGATGACAAGAATTGACACTGTGAATTGTCTAAATTTTTTCCTGGAAGAGACTGTGAAACACATGCTTTTTAAATATGCACACAGAAATTTTCACCCCAAAAAAACTTTAAATATACATAAAAAATATTTTTAAAATACAATAGTTCGACGATTTATATAAAACTTTTCAATTTTAAATTGAATTTCAATTCAATTTAATTTTTTTTTTCAGTTTAAAATATAGTTTTCACTTAATTACTTAATAAGCTAACCGCGACAAGTTTTGGAAGTATTTTTAAAATATTTTTGAAATTTTATGAATTAGTAGAAATTTTTTTAAAATTTAAACAATTCTCTTAAAATTTCATTATTTATTGAAAAAATAAATTTCTTCAGACTATAATGCCCCTAATAAAATATTATTTATTAAAACAATTAAAACTTTATCTAATTAAATAATGTCATAGTTTTATTTCATTTTTCATTTTACTATTGGGAGTAGATTTTCGAAAAAACAACCAAATGTTTGAAAAAAAAAATAGACATGAGTTCTGTATTTAACAAATAATACTAATTTTCCCTACAAAATTTAATTTCTTGAAATGTCATGAATTGACGTTGAGGGGGAGTAAAAGATGTAAAAAAATATTTTTAGCAAGACGTTTTAAAATAATAATTTAAAAAATAATTGCATTCATTTATAAGTTCTGAAAATTTCATTAAAATCCGACAATTATTTGATTTTTGAAAAACTTTCCAAATAAATGTGTTTTTCACCGAAAAAAACTGAGTTACGTAATATTACATTATTCGTTGTAAATTTTCATAACGATTTGTTTACCCGCTAAAGAAAATCAAACCAAGATGTTTACCAAAATTTCGAACGTGTTAGAAAGGATTACAATTTACAAAAAATAAAAATACTTTGATCTTTCCTCTTAATAATATAAATATTTTTATGGAAAAACTTCGTTTGTTATTAAGTTTCAGACTTTTTCCTCATACTATGCTGCTTTTTTGCGGGTGGGTGGGTAGCGAATTAGTTGAGGCACCTGATTATAGATATGAGATATTATCAACTAGTATCGGGACTGGTGCTATAAAAAAACACTACAACACATATCAATTCGGCATTTAATTTCCTTCTAAGCAATCCCCTTCTGAAACCACACACTTTATCCAGCGTTATTTTCATTGATGGAAACATTCCTGAAACTCCGTTTTGTAGTTAATGGACAGTTGATTCATCGCATTCTCTTTGATTTCTTCGATCTCTTGAAATCATGTTTCTTTCAGGTAGCATCTGATTTTTGAAAAGAAAAAGTAACAAGGAGAAAGATTATTTTTCACACATGATTGCCATGGCTCAAACAACATGATCCAATAGTGAAATCAATAAGATTTCACCAATAACACTGTTTTATTTACTGCTCACTTCGATCTGTCTTAATAGAACAACCTATAAATAGTAATAAGTATAAAAATCATAATAAGAATAATAAATGAAATAAAACAAAATTATAATTGCGAATTATATGAAAATAGTGTATTACTTTTAAGCAATACTTACGTTTTTGTCAGTCAAAGTTAAAATTTGTTATTTTATGAACCTTCGAAAAAACGTCATTTCTCTTTGAGTTCCGAACGCCATATTTGAATAGCTAAATGTTCATAATTTGTCAGATTGCTTACAGTATCTGCTATTTTAAACCAATATTATTATATCCAAACGTAGCTGTGCATTAGTTGATTCATGAAAGTGTAATACTTTGCAATCTGGTTTGCCTCTTTTTTGTATTTATATCTCCATCAATCTAATGTTGTATTTTGCTTCTTCTTTCGCTAAACTTGATAGATCACTGTAAAATTTTCTTGCTTCTTGACACGATGCATTTCTTGAACTATAGTAGCCCATGATCCTAACTGTTAGATTAACATTGAATGTTGACTTGTGGCTTGCAGCGATTTATACTCTCTTTTACCATTTTCCTACGTACGAATCTCACAGACATTTATAAGTTTATTAGCTATTTGATTTGTAAATTAACTACAGCGATTCAAAATAAAAATATTGTCGAGGTAATGATTGACCTTAGTTTTCAGTTATTCTCATGATATTCTTACTGAACGAAACGTTCATAACAGAATGAAATTTTAAACATAAAAATGATTTTCCTATAATTCGTTATATATATATATATATATATATATATATATATATATATATATTCTAAACATATTGTTAAATAAAACAGACAATGAATGTATATTATGTTTAATCATGAGCCGTTCTAAACATCGTATTTTGGTTTTAATTTCAGGTGAAAATTAAGAAAAAATAGTCCAACATTTGGATATTTTTTTTTATTATGCTGGTTCTAAGCTTTCGGCTATTATGAGCCAACTTCATAGAGGATATAGGCACGTTAATATAAAGATATCCACCATGATATGTAATGTTTAGAACGGCTCATGATTAAAAATAATAGACATTCATGTCTGCTATATTTAGCAATATACGTTTAGAAAATTATCTGCTGCCTCGGTACACTATATATATATATAGTCATCTGCAGACAGATCTGTTTCGCTGTATCACAACTCATCATACGGTTAGACATCCGATTGCTTTTAACCCAGGATTGAAATCCGACCGAAATGGCGTCAGTCGGCAATTCTACCTCTGAGCATTTGGCACTCGGTAGAATGCGGCAGACTTTTTAGCGTGTATATTATCATTATACACGCCCAATAGCTGAGAATGTTCTAATTCATTGATATACATATATATTAACATAGATAGATAGATAGATAGATAGATAGATAGATAGATAGATAGATATGAATAAACTGAAATACAAAAGTTATGGGTAGTCTGTGACAGATAATAAATACACACACTCACACACACACACATATATATATATATATATATATATATATGTATGTATATATATATATTGTGTGTATTTTGGCAGCATTTTTTCATTAATACAGATTTCATTGAATAATATAGACAAGTTCTGTCTATTTATTTTGTGTAAGATCCGTTCGTATGATCTGATTAGCTTGATAGTGTTGTCATGGAAAGACGACAAGAAATCGCAATAATTGTTGATTTTTTTTATCAGGTCTGAGCTTTCGGCTTACATAAGCCATTATCAAAGGATGAACATTTAATGTTCAGTGAACATAGAACATTTAAATTATTATTAACAGAGTGGGGTTATACAGAGAACATTAGACAGGTCCATTTTTTGTGTCGCCCATGGCTGTAGGCCGAGAAGGAATGGTGGTAGTGGGTTTTTTGTTCAACTGAGTGTATAGTGGCATGAGAGATTGGTCTGGGGACTGCTGCTACTATGGTATAGGGGGTAAGTATAATAACTATCAACACACACTTCTTAGGAAAACACTTGTTGAAAATACGCATATACTTATACTTAGACAAGAAAATAATAAACGAAAACTTAAAATTATAGAAGTTATCTACATCAAACAGTTTAAACCTAGCCTAAATAAAATAAATTTCGACACCTCTACTAACATACTTCAATGCCTATAATCGACTTATTATACTCTATATGCTCTATATATAAAGAGAGTGAGAAAGATTAGAAATACACTGAGATAGATAGATAGATAGATAGATAGATAGATAGATAGATAGATAGATAGATAGATAGAATGTCTTAAAAATAAAGCTGAAAGTCTTAATCGTAATGTGATATTTTTACAAAGCCAGATACGATAATTCTTAATACACGACTAACACCGTTTCTGTTTGTTCATGTGTTACCCAATTATGGATATAAAGTAGAGAGAAAGAAATGTCATTGAGTTCCTTACCAATGACTGGTGGCACTGCATCCACCGAAGAATCAAAAATGTGTTTGACGATGTGACACTTATTGAAACTAATATGCGGAGACGAGTGAAAAGGTTTTAAGTAAGATGAAACCAGTGTTGGCTACAAACAATCGTATTTAAAGACCACCGGTGAATCATGGAGTACTCGGAGTTTTTGTTACTTTGGATTGTGACAAGTCGGTTACTATGTGGTACAAAGTGATCGGAATGATTGGCGACAATTTTGGGAAGCATTATGATGTAAACAATTGTTGTGTATATCACAAATTGGAAATAAAGGCTTTGTAATCTGCCAGGCATTACATTCAGGATCTTCTTCTATGTGGCTTGTCCTTTCAGGGCGTAGGCGATCATGGCCTTTCACGTCCCTCTATCCCTGGTGGCTCTTAGCACGCTTTCTCCCCACAACCCCCATTCTGCTATCCACCTGCTCAGACCAGTCAAGTATGTTACATGCTGTTTTCCCCTGTCTCTCCGTCCCTCTATCTGGCCTGTTAGCATCAGTTTCTCCAGGCCCTCCTTCCTCATTGCATGTCCCAGGAACTTTAGCTGTCTCTTCCTGACGCTCAGTATTAATTTCCTTTTCGTTTCCATCCTTTCCAAAATCTTATCATTGCTCACATGCTCGGTCCATGATATTCACAGCATCCTTCTGTAGAACCACATTTCAGTTGCTCACAAGTTTTTCCTTCATCTTCAATGATATTGTCCAGCATTCACTGCCATATTGAACAACTGACATCACATAGCAATCCAGTACTCTATGCTTTGTTTCTAGCAAAATTTTCCTGTCTCTTAATATTCTACTCAGCTTCTGAAATCCGAATTTTGCCATGCCAATTCGCATTTGGATCTCTGTGTCGCACTTTCCGTTTTCTGTTAGAACACTTCCCAGGTATTTAAATTTTTGTACCTGCTTGAATTGAGTATCTCACACCTGTATTTGGCATTTTGGGCTGCTCTTTTTTGCTGATGACCATGCATTCAGTTTTCATGCAGTATATTTGTATTCCTTTCTTGTCACTCCCCTCAGCTACATGCTGCAGGAGGTCTTGTAGTTTCCTTTCCGTGTCTGCAATCAGCACTGTATCGTCTGCGTACCTGACGTATGCACTGACGAACTAGGATATAGCCACATGACTAACAGTGTTGGTTCACCATGCGCTAACAAAACAGCTATTACATCATTAACTGCAGCAATTTACGTAGTGGTAGAGCTCCAGAGAAAACCTGTTTGTCCAATATATCTCAGAAATGACAGCAATACCCCAGACTATAGGTTCAAACTTATCGGAGGTAAATTCTTTCTTTTCAATCCATGATGGTTGCATAATAGTCGTATAATCTAAAAACGACTTGAACATTTAAAAAAAGCTTTAAAATGTTTCATACAATTTTAGAACAATTCATTTTGGCTTTTTTGTTTTTGAAAGCAAATCTTCAGTTGGGATATTCTTTAAACATTTAGCATTGTCTAAAATTCAGGACCATAATAATTTCAGTATTCCATATATTTTTTGAAAAATTGTCTTCACCATCGTTTTCATCACTTTTTATAGGCAAAAATAGAAACAGCGTAAGCTCAATCCACCCAATAATAAACGTATGCAAATAAAAATAGGTAAACTCAGGGATAGACATTTTCCAAAATAAAGTAAAATGCATAAAATATTGAACAGAAAAATCCGAAAACGAAGCTGTGGCCAGAACCGGTGCTTAATAACAGTGAATACATCGGTCAAAGACGATGAAGCCTGATTGCATATATATACATTACCAATTAAGTATAAGTGACAATTAAAGGATGAAAAACCTTCGCAAATTTTGACGTCATTCTAGGGTCTCGATTCTTTCGTTCAATGAATTTATTTTGCTCATGCTAAGCCTCGAAAAACATTCTATAAAAATTATTATTTTTGATCCATAATGTTCAATGCATTAAAATTATTCAACCTTTTTAAACAAAAGGCAAAAAATGGATGTTAAAAATAGCCGCAAAACAATTGATTTATTTAAGATAGAATAATCTATTATCCCGTGTTTCTAATTTGTATTTAGATACATTATATTTTCAAATTTCGAGTGGAATTGTGCCCCCATATTGCCTATGATATCTAGCAATGTACATAATTAAGCTAAAATTAAATTTGTATTTTATATGAATATTACTTTATGAAAATTGAGATGTTAGATAGAGGGTCCAGTATCATAGATTGGGGGATGTATCACATATACGGTGGCGGTTCACAAACACCTACTAAAACCCTACCTTTTTGAAGAACAACGTACGCATACCCTTGAAATGGTGAAGTAATGCAATATACGAACCTACATTATACAAATCGAAAAAAAAGCAAGATATGTAGGAATGACAAAAGTTCCTGCACTGGAAACTGAAAAGTCATACGTACTAAGCATCATTTGACAGAATATATGTAGACAGCTCTATTCTCATCTGGCAAGACAAAAACACAAAACAAAAAATATAAACTACCCGCTATAATTATTAGGCAACCCTGTGTTAAAAAAATGATGTATTTCATACTATTTTTTTAGTATTAATTACCAAGTGAATAATTGTAAATAACAAAAGAATGGTCCTTTTGTTAATACTTCATAATAACATGTGTATCAAATGAATTTATAGATATTTAATAATTACATATATTGCAGTTTCCTCAATGAAAGAATGAAGAAAGTTTAGGGTGATTCAAGTAAGTTCATCTTTGCTTCCTTGCCTTGAACGCAAATAAATTTGTGGGTGTCTGCTGCAAGTTTGCCTCATTTTCTACAAAGGTGGTTGTTCAGGGAATGGAAGCGGTGGTAATCTATTGCAGTAAGGCCAGGTGTGGAAGATGGATGGCACAGTGTTTCCTCGGCAAGTTGCCGTATGGTATCCCTGGCCATCGAATCATAAGACCTGTCATTGTCATAAAAAAAACCCAAAACAGTACACTCTTGCAATTAAACAATGCTGGATCCTTCAGAGTCAGTGCCTGTTGCACACGTTCTAGTTGTTGTGAGTACAGGTCTGCAGTGATAGTTTGGCCCATTTTTAGCAGCTTATAGTGCACCACTTGTCGACTAGTCTACCATACACAAAGCATGATCAGGAAATTATTTTTTTCGTTCTTATTCATTATATATATAATGATTTAAGTGTTTTTATTACGAATAGAAGTATATTGCACAGTTAGATATTTAATTTTAAAAAGGGTTCAATACAGAATAGAGCATAGATATACACTTATTATCATTATTATAATAATAGCATACTACAAGTTAAAAGCTATACATTTTCGTCTTTAATACGCTATCATCAGGCAGAGAAATGTGGTTAATTTACTTATCAATATATATATATATATATATATATATATATATATAAAAGTAAATTAACCGCATTTCACAGCCTGGTGATGGTTTACTAAGCATCAAATCTTTATTGCTATTGAGTGGCAGATGCTATTAATATAATAATATTAACAACTATATATATATATATCTACATATATATATAGTTGTTATTATTATTATTATTATTATTATTATTATTATTATATATATATATATATATATATATATATATATATATATATATATATATATATATATATATATATATATATATATATATATATTACTTATCTCCTGACTCTCGCAGACAGAGATCCACTTAACAACATATGATAGATTAACTCAGAAATCATTTATCTTATACTAAAGATTGTACTAGAAATAAATGAAGTCACGTGGCTGGTTTCTTGTGAAAGCATTATTCGGTTTTCTTTACTCGGATAACCGTTTTTCATGGGATGGATAAGTGCGCAAATCTCTTTCGTGAAACAGGATTTCTGTGAAATTGACAAAGTGAATGGTCATTAAGGATGGATTTACCTGCAGAGAATAGAACCACTCGAGTGTAATGAAAGAGATTTCTAAGATTGGAGCAGTGGGGTAGAATCTTCTTCTTCTTCTTCTTCTTCTTCTTCTTCTTCTTCTTCTTCTTCTTCTTCTTCTTCTTCTTCTTTTTCTTCTTCTTAAGCAAATTAAATATTTCCAGCTTTAGGGAAAATATTTGATGAGTATAATTACTCATCAAATATTTTCCCAAAGCCGAATTTTATAAATTTTAAATTTATTGTAAACTTTTTCTTACTTTTGTGCTGTGCATCGAAAATCAGAAAGAAAAGGATTTTAAAAAATGGCAAGGAATTAGGGAAAATTTTTTAAATGTAAGGTCAATAGACACCTCCTAACACACTAACCTGCTCCCATTCTATCAAACACTCTTCCCATCTGCCCAACCCTCATCCTCGCTATCCTTACTCATCTGTCACCTTCCTCCTGACATTCCCTATGTCTAACCACTCCTTCTCTTTACCTTCCCCTATGTAGCCCCATGCGCAATAGTGGCAGTGGAATGACTTGCTTGGGGTGAGATGATTAAAAAAATGTTATTGACAGATCAATATTATTATTGAATACACGATGACTTCATATGGTGTATTGGTACCGCCACATATTAGCGATACATAAGGTTTAAAAGAAATTTATAAATGGAATTTTTTATAGAAGCTTTTATTTCAATTTTAATTTCAAGCTAACAAATTAAATTTCATATACTTTACTCCCTTTCAAAACTAATTTAAATTGACTGGAAGAAATTTTGTTTTGAAATTGCTAAAATCTTTATAATTTAGCGCCATTTTTAGCAAACGGTTATCAGAATAAAAATTTTCAAAAAATAAAGTATACTTTTCCGAAATTTAATTTAAGGAATATTATCTGATCTAAAGAATAATTAATGTGCTTTGCAACAGTTATTATTTATTTTAAATTTAAAATATCGCAAAATACATTTTTAACACATCTGTAGCTGTTTAGCCTTTGAACTGTTAACAGCGCGATGGCAGGCCGACGTTTATCTAGTCTTGTTCTACGGGGGATTTTTATGTATAATTTTTAAGTAATCTGAACATTTTTTTAAATATTCTCCGTAATCTAATGTTTTATTGAATTTCAAATGCTTTAGCTTTAAATTTACTAACGTTATCCTTCTTATTTTCTGATAATGTCGTGTATGAACATCCTTATCTACCAAAATCGGCACGTTTATACACATACAAAAACAATACAAACTTCGTTTTAAAAATATTATGATATCTCAGATTATAATAATCTTTTCGTTTTAAGATTGGTAAATATAGTTTTATTTAATAAAAATATTCACTAACCTTTATCCTAGCGAAATGGAATTTTAATAGATTTAACAACTCATAAATTATTCAAATTAAAAAAAATATTCTACTTGAAAAAATAAAAGCAAAGCTTGTAAAAATTAATTATTCATGGGAATTTTTTTCTTGAGACATTAGTGTCCTTAATATATCATATTCATAAAAGCAGTTAAAACTTTTTCCAATTGAATGATATCTTAACTTTATTGCGTTAGATATTTTACGATTCAGAGCAGACTGAGTTCGATTTTTTCCCAAAAGTTGATTATTTAAAATCTCCAGGAAGTTCTCATTTTAACTTATAAATCACACAAATTATCTTGTTAAATGTCTCCAGTTATCAAAAAAGTAAGCAGGGTATAGGATATGCAATATATATATATATATATATATATATATATATATATATATATATATATATATATATGCCAAGATTTTCTAAAGTTATTATTTTTAAATGATCTCATTCATTTTTTAGTACTGATAGTTTCATTAAAAACTGACAATTATTTGATTTTTGCGAGAATTTCCAAATAAATGTATTTTTCACCGCAAAAAGACGCTAAAATTTGCTATTCGTTCAGCAGATATACACAAATACAAAGACTGTGTCTTCTTACCAGATCTATACAACCGATGCAGTGAAGAAATTCTGACAGAACTAGAAGTCCTGCTAGGATTCATCATTAGTGGATACGATGTGAACTATATAAGATACGCTGATGATACAGACCTGATAGCATACACTGAAAGGAAGCTGTAAGACCTCCTACAGAAGGTAACCGAAGAAAGCAAAAAGAAAGGACTAAACATTAAAAGAAAACTGAATGCATGGTCATCAGTAAAAAGAGAAGCCCAAAATGCTAACAAGTCAGGAATACTATAATCAACCAGGTAGAAAAATTTAAATACCTGGGAAGTGTTCTAAATAAGGCCGAAAAGTGTTATACTGAGACCCGAAGGCATATTGGCATGGCCAAGGATGCATTCCAAAGGTTGAGTAGAGTATTGAGAGACTGGAATATTTCATTGGAAACAAAGATGATACTGGATTGTTCTGTGATATCTTTCGTTCAATATGTCTGTGAATCCTGGATAATGACAACAAAGATGAAGGAAATACTTGAAGCAACCGAAATGTGGTTCTACAGAAGGATGCTGAGGATACCATGGGCCGAATATGTTAGCAGTGACAAAGTTTTGGAGATGATGGAAGCGAAAAGAAAATGGTACTTATCATCATGAAAAAAAAAAACAGCTTAAGTTTCAGGAACATGTTATGAGGAAGGAGTGCGTGGATATATTTACCTGCAATATTTCAAATAATTGGATAAATTTAAAATTTGTAATTAAAATATTTCAGTAGAATTTATATGCGAAATATAAGGAAAAAATATTTTTATAAAAGAAATTGTCAGAGATCACGAAAGAATGCAGAATTTAATTAAATGAAGTAAATTCCACACTCCTTCCTAACCATCAACTATTTCTTTCTTTCTTTCTTTCTTATTTTCTTTCTTTCTTTCTTTCTTGTTTTCTTTCTTTCTTTCTTTCTTTCTTTCTTTCTTTTTTATTTTCTTTCTTTCTTTCTTTCTTTCTTTCTTATTTTCTTATTCTCGGTAAATTTTTCTCGTATAACCTCAGCAATGCACACATACTGTCAAATTTTATTAAGCAAGTTAGTGTTCTTACAATAAATTACGTCAATATTTTCGCAATAATATTAACCAATCAGTGATGAGAATGTTTTCAGGATATACTTATATTCACTCTAATTGTTTGAGCGCCGATCGCTTGGGAATATAAAACGCAGAAATTCTACGGATAAAACTTATGTAACATTTTATTTTTAAAAAAAAAACGCACCTGATTTTAGGGCAAAGAACATAAACAATATTTAAGAAATTAAACAAAAACAGAAAAATTATGTTTACTTTTGTTATTAGCAATCAAGCAGGGACATAAATTTATTATTTATTGACCTGGGAAGTGTTCTAACAGAGAACGGAAAGTGTGACACCGAGATCCAAAGTCGTACTGACATGGCTAAGGATGCATTCCAAAAGCTGAGTAGAGTATTGAGAGTCAGAGAAATTTCATTAGAAACCAAGAAAAGATTACTGGATTTTTCGTGATGTCTATTCTTAATATGGAAGCGAATGCTGGTCAATCTCATCAAAGATGGAGGAAAGACTTAGAGCATCCGAATTGTGGTTCTACAGAAGGATGCTAAGGATACCATGGATTGAACATGTTAGCAACGACGAGGTATTAAAGAGGATGGGAACGAAAAGAAAACTTATACTTAACATCCGAAAAAGACAGTTGAAGTCTCTGGGACATGTAACTAGGAAGAGGGCTTGGAAAAGCTGATACTCAAAGAATAGGTAAAGGAAAAGAGAGACAGGGGAAAGCAGCACATGACATACTTGATGAGCTTGAGCAAATGGATGGCAGAGCAAGGTTTGGGAGGAGTAACAAGAGAAAAAGTTATAAGAGCTACAAGGGATAGGAATACGCGGAAGGCCATGATCCCTTACGTCCTGAAGGGACACGGCACAAAGAATAAATATTTATTGTCTATCCGCTGACGTAATAAAAACAAAATTTTTTATCAAAATCTCGAATGTTCTAAAATGTATTAAAAATATATAATTAAATCGTTAAAAATTTCTCAAAATCATGATGTTATTAAGAGGAAATTTTAATAACAATCATTTTGACGATAAAATGTAGTTTTTATCAGTTTGGGGGCATTTAATTCATTATAGTACGATTTTTTTCAGCGATTTTTATTACAGTATGCTTTTTCAGTGAGTTTGTTTCTATATGAACACTTTGAAAACAGTAGTCCAAATTCTTAATAACCATTTTTGTTTCTCTCACAATTAAATTTTCCGTTTCCTTTAGTTGCTATTTTCCATTCTTGAATATCATTTGTTTTAGCTCTGTGAAACACTAATCAGCAGTAATAATAAGTTTTATATGGTTACACCATTTAATTTATATTTTGCCCTATTATATGTACCTCCACTAAATCGGTGAAGAAACAGCAAAGTATGAAGAAACAAGGTCCAAAACTTAACAAAAAAGAACTTTTTCCATCAAAATGTTTATGTCATTAAGAGGAAAGATCAAAGTATTTTTAATCATATTTTAAATTTTCTTAATCCTTTCTAACACGTTCGAAATTTTGGTAAAAAATCTTGTTTTAATTTCGTTAGAGAGTTTACAATGGAAAAAAGTAATATTGCATAAAACACTTTTTTCCCTGTGACAAATACATTAATTTTGAAATTCTTGCAAAAATCAAATCATTTTCGGATTTAAATGAAACTTTCAGGATTTATTCATAGATATATGAAATTAATATTGAAATTATTATTTAAAAAATATTAGTAATTTTCTTTATATTTGTTACCTCCCCTCCTCGTAAATTCATGACATTTCAAGAAATTAAATTCTGTAGGAAAAATTATTTTTACTAATTAAACGGAGGACTCATTGGGGAATGTAAATCATGTATTGTTTTTTAAACCATTAAGCCCCTTTTACCGAAAACCTGCTCCGAATAGTAAAATAAAAAATGCAATAAAACTATGAGATTATTTAATTAGATAAGCTTTTAATTGCTTAAATAATAAATATAAATGTCAGACATTATAGTCTGGAGAAAATTTCTTTCGATTAATAATAAAATTTTAAAAGGATGATTTTTCTTTTTTTTCTATTTATAATAATTTATAAAGTTTCAAAAATATTTTAAAAATATTTCCATGACCTGTAGGTTATGAAGTGAAGACCATATTTAGGAATCAATTTTTTTTTTATAATCATATCGTCCCTGCCACTGTTTTGCAGGGGATTACATAGGACGAAAGTTATGAGGAAGAGTGTTAGGTTATAGTGGGTGTCAGGAAGTGGGTAAGAGAAGGATGGGAATACTAATGAGAGTGGAGTGGACGAAGAAAGGAGCATGAGAGAGAGGATGCAGGTTAGTGAAATAGGGGAAGACTATTGACAATTAAATTCTTTGAGATTGTAGCTATCGAGGAATTAAGTAAACGGAAGGGAATTCCACAGGCGGAAAGTGCGAGAAAAGAAGCAGTTTACATTCTATTGGCTTCACAATAAAAGGGTGGAACCTATTTGCTAATCTTGTGGCTCGAGTAAATTCATATATAGGGAGCACCAGTGAGCCAAGTTCATCGGAGCAGAAGCCATGAAAGTATTTGTAGAAGAGACACAGAGAAGCTACATTGCGCCGGTGAGAAAGTGACTGTATCTGAGCTGCCATGTCGGGATCGCTCACATTACAGATTCTCTGTTGGTTTTTGTCAAGAGCACCAGACCAGACATAGAAGCAGTATTCAATGCACAGGCAGATGGGAGATTTATATATGTGCAGGATTGTTTCAGACGGGAAAAAATTCCTGGCCCGACACAGAGAACCGACTTTCTTACCAGCGAATTTAGCTATGGATTCTATATAGTCATTCCACTTGAGGTCTGTTGTGAGAGTTACCCCGAGGAGGCGAGACTAGCCTGATCCATGCATAGTGAGGGGGGGTAAGAGCGATTGTCTGTGATGATTAATAGATAGCAGCTTCGTTTTGGAAGCATTAAAATTCACGAGCCATTTCTTACAGTTCGCTACGGATTGGAGGTTCTTTTCAAGCACGGCAGCGGGGTTTGCTTTGTCAGCCTCGGCGGATTTTTGATCGAGGCGAGAGTAAACCGTAGTGTCTTCAGCGTATATGCCTACTTGGGATCTTATTACATCTGGGAGATCGTTAATGTAGATAAGGAAAAGCATAGGACCTAGAATAGAGCCTTGAGGAACACCTGCGTTTGTATGATAGTATTGGGAGGCAAATCCGTTCAATACTACCTTCATTGTGCGATTTGAAAGGAATGACTGGATAAGGCCAAAACAATTGTCCAGTTCTACCATAGCCTCGCAGCTTACGTAGAAGGCCAGTATGCCAGACTCTGTCAAACGCTTTGGAGGTATCTAGGGCAACAGTTCGGGCTTCGCCGTTCTTGTCGAGAGCCTGGTGTATATACTCAGTGATGGTCGTGAGTATATCAGCAGTAGACCATACTGTTTGTCAGAGAAGAATCTGTGGGCTGTGAAATGTTGAACCACCTCAGCGTTGATGATGGCTTCGAATACTTTGCCAAAAATCGGTAGGAGGCTGATAGGGTGATAATTAGAGGGGTCAGAGGTTTCACCAGTATTTTTATATATTGGAGGAGGAGGATTTCAAGCAGGCATGAAAGCAAGAAGCAGAGGAGCAGTAGTTATAGAGTTTCGAGAGAACAGAGGAGAGTTCAGGGGGACATTTCTTCAGGTCATTTATTGGGATTCCACCGCCGCCGCCGCCGCCGCCGCCGCCGCCGCCGCTCGCTCGCTTTATGGGGGTAAAGCTTTGAAATTGTTAGATACCACCGAGGAGGTAATGCGGATGTCATTCAGTTGGGCCTTAGTTCGGGGTGGGAAGTCGGGTACAGGTACTCCAGACGAGTCCAGTGTCGAGTTGGTGAAGAATCTGCGAGCGAAGCACTCAGCCTTGTCTGTTGTAGAGGTAAGCACCAATTCGTTGATAAGAGAGAGGATTGAGGGTTTGTTATTGTTTAGTACCCTTTTAAAGAGCCTCTAGTAGACTTTGGAAACGAATTTACGGGATGCTATGCGCTGCTTCATTCTGGCTGCAAACAGCAGCTTAGCTTTTTTGAGTATCTTCTTGCACTCATCATTGCGAGCAGAGGCAAAGAGGTGCCTGTTATGGTAAGACGCGTGACTTCGATAAAGCCGGAAGAAGTAATTTTGATGGGCGATGGCGGCTGAGCAAGCTGGGGAGAACCAAGGGGGCGAGTGGGATTTAAGTCTCAACTTCCTGGTTGGGATGAAAGCTTCGATGCTAACCTTAACCCAAGAAGAGACCGCAGCCGCACAGTCTTCAACGGGAAGACTAAAGACTTTGTTCCAAGGGACGTCCCACTGGAAATCGCGGAATGAGTCCCAATCTATTCTTTGGTAGTAGTAAAGTATTCTGCCGGTCTGAGGTTCTTGGGTGGAGTGGGAGTGGAAGGAGATGTTAACGGAAATCACTGCATGGTCAGAGTTTCCGAGAGGGCAGAGTTGCTTGATATTGCAAGTGTCAAGGATTAAACTAAAACAGAGATCTAGCAGTGAGTTCGATCCATTAGGTTTATTAGAGAAACGTGTGGAGAACTCCACCACTTGCGTAAGAGACTGAGTGATTGAAAAATTCATGGTGTGGACAGAGTTTTCCAGCTACTTGGTGTGGTGGGCCTTAAAGTCGCTAAACACAAGTCTATGGGTAGACGGATAAGAGGAAATGGCCTTGTCAGTATTATTGGAGATGCTGTCAAGAACGGAACGGAACGGAACGGGAGATGAGATGAAAAGTTTAATACAAATAATCTAGCATCGCATTTTTAAAATAATTTTCATTTTTTTTTGTGTGTGTATTTGAAGTTTTTTTTTGTTTTTTTTTTTGTACGATAATTTCTATGTTTACATTAAAAAGTCATGTGTTTCAGGGTTTTTTCCCTATCGGAAAAAAAATTGTACATTTATGCCACTTGTGATCGCCATACACTTATCTTATCTCTCGTCTGGCGAGCAGTCAACAAAATTAAAATACGGCGGACAAGTTAAAAAGTTCAACTCTGTGATTAAGAAACAGTTTTATTCTTAATTTCATGCTATAAATAAGTAATACTCGTGCAAATCATATTAACTTAGCATTAAACTTATTAATTTCTCAAAAATAATGTGTCACAGATGTATATTTTATTTTTGTAAAATTTTTAAAACCGAGAAATAACTTTTGTTTACAAATGATTCGATCGCTCAAAAACGGCCGAAAAATTGAAGGATTAAAAATAATTGAAAAATTTTATATTCCAATCAAAATAATTGAAAAATTTTATATTCCAATCAAAATAATTTCTGTTTGAAATACCCCAGGGTATTTTGCTTACAGGAAATAGCAAAGTTAATCATTTAATTTTTAATTAAAACTAAAATAAAAGTTTAAAGAAAACTTTTTATTAAAAAAAATCAATTTAAAAGTTAGTTATAAAAAATGAGTACACTATTATTCTCACCTGTGTTGTGCCCTCCGGTCTTACGCAGTGGTATATCGATCTGGGTAACCTACAGGAAATTCTGAATTGAACCCTTTATTTAATTTACCTATATATATTATATTCCGAATATAAATAGTTCTAATAATGATAAATCCTCATCCCAGAAATACAGACATAAGTCGTTATATTTTTGCGTTGTAAAAATGTAAACATAAACTGATGTAAAAGTCTAGCTTTTTTTTCTTTTTTTTTACTAATAATGAAACTACTTTTCAAATTAAGCTCGCTAATCATACTTTTATAATGAAGTGCATAATAAAACCAGAGAAAACCGTGGAAAATATTTTGATGAATCAATAATGATGTTATGATTTTACACGAATAAAATCAAATTGTCAAAAAATATTAAAACTTTTGCATCAACTTAATAATAGGCTCTGTAGTGATTTTTACAAAAATTTAATGCCTCGTTTATTTTCTCAAGTAGCTTCTTTTATTCGCCGTGAATGGCGTCAGCTTTGAACGCCGACGAGACAAGAAAAGTAATTTGAAATAGGAAAGGATGAATAGAATAAACGAAAAGAAGAAAGAAAGAAAGAAAAAAATTCTCAAATAGTAAAAGAGAAAGAAACGTAAAACTACGTTTCACTCGCCCTCTAATATCTGACACGCTCTACACTCACGAAAACGGATTGGACGACGTCTAATAAAACACCAGGAGGTCACTTCATTTACAAAATTTTAATAAGCGCACACTTCGTTTTTTTGAGAGGCAAAATTACAGAATTCGGAGACTAACACTTTCTTCTGGATTAAGAAACGGTGTTTCAATAAGTTGCTAGTTTCAGTTTATTTTCAAAATTTTAATAAACCTATCACCTTCAAGAGTAATTTACCTCATTCTGTACTTTTATTTCTCAAATAAATGGGGGTGCATGCTTATTACCATTTTGAAAATAAAGTGATATCCCCTCGTCCAGGAGTATATTTGAGCCTTCAAGAGTAATTTACCTCATTCTGTACTTTTATTTCTCAAATAAATAGGGGTGCATGCTTATTACCATTTTGAAAATAAAGTGATATCCCCTCGTCCAGGAGTATATTTGAGCCTTCAAGAGTAATTTACCTCATTCTGTACTTTTATTTCTCAAATAAATGGGGGTGCATGCTTATTACCATTTTGAAAATAAAGCGATATCCCCTCGCCCAGGAGTATATTTGAGCCTTCAAGAGTAATTTACCTCATTCTGTACTTTTATTTCTCAAATAAATGGGGGTGCATGCTTATTACCATTTTGAAAATAAAGTGATATCCCCTCGCCCAGGAGTATATTTGAGCCTTCAAGAGTAATTTACCTCATTCTGTACTTTTATTTCTCAAATAAATGGGGGTGCATGCTTATTACCATTTTGAAAATAAAGTGATATCCCCTCGTCCAGGAGTATATTTGAGCCTTCAAGAGTAATTTACCTCATTCTGTACTTTTATTTCTCAAATAAATGGGGGTGCATGCTTAACACCATTTTGAAAATAAAGCGATATCCCCTCGCCCAGGAGTATATTTGAGCCCGCTACGTTTATTACAGTTGGGAACGAGTATAAAACATGATGTTTTACACAATGATACACCAGAATTTTTTTATCAAGATCTGTCAGTTAATTGCCATTCGTGATACACGATTGAGCGATCCCATCTCTTTTAATTTTGGCGGTAGACTGGTTACCAGCCAAGACTAAGAAACCCAATCAGTCCTGCTATTCAACCTATAGCAGGAAGGAGAAGGGATGAAGTCAGTTAAGTGCCATGCGAGATACACGCTTAGACGATCATGTTCTTTCTATCTATGACTGATTAGGTGGAAGATGTTCCCGCAGTAGCTTGCCATTTCTTTCTGCAGTAGACTAGTTGTCAACCAAAGCTATAGAACCCATTTTGTTTTGTCCCGTTATTCAACCCATAGCTAGGATGAGAAGATTAATACCTTTTTCAAGGGTGTTTCAGCGTATGTGAATGCAACGAATTCGACTGGAAATCGAACTCTGTTTCAAAGCTCGTAAGAAGCTCAATCTTTATTTTTCCAACACAAGTCATTGTAAAAACTTTTTGTTTTTGTTATTTTTTAATCTAAACTTGTTTATAAATGGAACTTTGTATGTGTGTGTGTATGTGTGTGTGTCCGTTACCTATAGACTCCGAAACAGCTGAACCGATTTTCTTGAAAATTTCCACAGTTGTACTATAAGCGTCTGCGAGTGTTCTTAGCTAGGTTTTGTGTCGAGGTACCCCGATGAATATCGAAAATCGATAATCGAAAAAGTCGGGTTATAGAAGGAGTGGTTCGATTTTAATCAAATTTGATACACTCATAGACAACGACATAAGAAACGATATTCAGAAGTTTCAAGGTTGCAGTTCTTACAATAGTGCAGAAAATCGATAATATATATATAAAAAAGTCAAGATGTTTGTTTGTGTGTCTGTTTACCTGTCTGAATGTCCATTATACAAAATTTTTATCCGATTCTCACCAAACTTCACACAAATATTCTTTAGGCTGAGTCTGAACTCCAGGACCATGGATTAGTTTTAAATCTTTCATCACACCTGAACAACGCCGGGCTATACTGCTAGTAAATTATAAGTTCACCCCATTCAAACACGCCTATATCTATCAGCTCGGAAACAATAAAATAAATTATAAAGACGCTGGGCGTGATCGCTTCTACCTGGTGTAATGGTTAACCGGCTTGTTTTGCTATATTATTTGCTACCGAGTAGTGAGTTCGATTCTCGCTATATTCTCCGCACATTTTACTTTGCGTCACATCTTAGCTACGCTTAAAAAGCTATTCAGGAGCATCTCCTCGTGGTGTAATGGTTAGCGATCTGGTTCTGTTAGAGTTATTACGACAGAGTAGTGAGATCGATTCCCACTCGGTTTTGATGTTAACATACTTTGTGCCTTATTTTCATCATGTCTCTTATTTTTTGAGGTACCTACTTATATGATTTTTTAAAACTGAACTATTTGTGCTGTTTAAAAAGGAAATGTGTTTTTGCACCACTCTACGAAAACAAATTGCTTGCTTTCTTTGTCATATTTTAACTATTACTATCTATTTATAACCTGTGCACGTTCTCTTAAAACACATCCACGTAAGCTACAACAGAAACTCGATTTAAAATCCCATATTCATATAGCATGAGTCATTACTTCGCAGATATCACGTGAATCATTATTTCACGAAACACGTGAAGTATTATATCGTGAATGTCGAGAATTATGATGTCCTGAATAATCGGAAACTGGTGAATGACAAGATAAAAAATGTTATCTCGTGAATTATTCCTGCGAAAATTATGTTCAGTTACTGTGAATAGAAAAATTCGAAATGGAGCAATTTTATGAATTTGTCAGTTTATCAATTTTGAAGTTATTATATATATATATATATATATATATATATATTTTATATATAATTTTTATATATATATATATATATATATATATATATACCCGCGAAAATTATGTTCAGTTACTGTGAATAGAAAAATTCGAAATGGAGCAATTTTATGAATTTGTCAGTTTATCAATTTTGAAGTTATTATATATATATATATATATATATATATATATATATATATATATATATATATATATACCCGCGAAAATTATGTTCAGTTACTGTGAATAGAAAAATTCGAAATGGAGCAATTTTATGAATTTGTCAGTTTATCAATTTTGAAGTATTATATATATATATATATATATATATATATATATATATATATATATTTATCAATTTTGTTAAGTTATATATATATATATATATATTTATCAATTTTGAAGTTATTATATATATATATATATATATACCTTCACTAATTCGCTGAAACAGAAACAGCATAGTATGAAAAAAACGGTCCCAAACTTAATAAAACAAAGTTTTTCCATCAAAATGTTCATGTTATAATTAAGAGAAAAAAATCAAAATATTATTTAATCATTTTTTTAAAATTATCCTTTCTGACATGATCGAAAGTTAATAAAAAAATTGTTTTGATTTTCCTTACCAAGTAACTCAATCGTTAGGAGAGTTTACAATGGATAATGTAATATTACGTAACTCAGTTTTATTTTCCTGTGAAAATTGCATTAATTTGGAAATTCTTGCAAAAATCAAATAATTGTCGGTTTTAAATGAAATTTTCAGGAATTATTTGCAAATAAATGAATTTATTTTTGAAATTATTATTTTTAGAAAATCTTGAAAAAATATGATTTTTTACATCTATTACCCACCTTCATGAAATTTCATGAAATTAAATTTTATAACGCATTTGCGTTTTATCAGTTAAACGCTGGACTCATTGGAGAATGTAAATCATCTATATTTTTTCAAACATTTGGTCTATTTTTCAATGGATTGGAATGTGATTTTAAATATTGTAGAATAGAACATGTATGCGACAATTGAAGCATAATACGCCTTGAAAATATTGTGGTCGTCAAAGCAACATATGTACTTATGATGTCCACTTCAAGATCCTCGTATTTTGATAGATTTTTGAAGAGCTTCAACGATACATTACAATCTGCAGCGACTGCCATAGAAAAAATAAAGCATATTCTATTCTTGTGGTCTTTTATCACGATGTCTGGGTGATTAGCTTTGATTGCTTTTTGCCTGTGTGTATTGTAAAGTCCCATAAAGTTATTATTCTTATCTCTGTAACCGGGCCTGAGTGATGTTCAAAGTAGGCTCTTGCAGTTTCCTTCCTGTAAAAGTTTCCTATTTTCCAGTGCAAATACTAGCCCACTCTGTCAGTGGGTGCTAACAACGTGCAATCTGATGCAAAAGGTCAATTGTTTCTGGATATTTATCACCACATCTGCATTTCAGATTAACAGAGTTTTTCAGTATGCGTGCTTGGTAATTTCTAGTTATTAAGTGTTGGTCCTGTGCAATAAAAATAAAACCATTGGTTTTAGCTTTTAACCTTGCACTACGTAACCACTGATGGGTAGTGGTTTGTCTACATCGCTTGTTTAGTACGGACAGAATGTTGAAAGCATTTGAGATTGGTAAGGTTAGTGAAGTTATAAATTAAATATACAACAGAAGCGAAATACTAGAAGATCAATGATGACATGAAAAGGCATTGTCCTGGATGAAAAAAGTTTGAATGTACACTACAGAAAACTATAGATGAACCTACAATAGTAAAAATCTGAAGTAAACAAAGCGATGCTGACAATATTATATGCATTTGAGATTAGTAACGTTACTGAAGTAATAAATTCAATATAAAATAGTAGTGAAATACAGGAAGATCAATGTTGACATGAAAATGAATTGTCCTGGGGAGAAAAAGAGTAAACTAACGATACAGAAAAATATGGATGAACCTGCAATAGTGAAAACTGAAGTAAACGCAGCAGTGATCAATATGAAGAACAAAGCAGCAGGAACAGATGATTCCATACAAATGCTAGCAATATTATTTGCATTTGAGAATAGCACTGTTACTGAAGCAATAAATTAAATATACAATAGTAGTGAAATACAGGAAGATCAATGTTGACATGAAAAGACATTGTTCTTTATGAATATACTATGTCATTTAACGACTCTTAGTTGTTACCTGTACCATTCCCAACAAGTTTTGTTCAAGAATTTGTATTAAAACTTCTTGATCGCCAACTTTGAATGAGTAGATCACTTTACTGCATCAATTACAGCAAGAAAAACTTACTCAACGTCCCTGATGTTATCTTCTTAGTCGTATTAACTGCTTCCATAAAGTAGCCAAGTAATAATTTTGCATTGAGGTTCAATTAATGTAACTGTTGGTTAATCAATAAAAATCCTTGAGAAAGTTTTCGTGTACTTCTTCGCTTAGACGTAATTTTCGCTTAAAGTTGATAGATTCGCCGTTTTGGTGTCTTTAGGGATTGTTCTCAATATTCTGCTCTTTTTCTTTATTTTGTTATATTCGTAAACACCAAATTCCTGAAATATTTTCTTGCTGCTCAATCCAAATGTCTTTGCTAATCCTCAATTCATCTTTCTCAATTATGTTAGAACATTTTTCCCAGCGGTCTTTTTGTTATTTTACAATAATGTCTTCGATTTTCAGTCTTACGTTCCAATCGCACACTGTACAATATCTTGTTTTTCATTTCAGGTTCTAGCACTTTGATGGCGCGTAGCAATCTTTATGTACATGAAGAGTTGGTTCTTTGGTAATTTTAGGCAATTTCTCTCATCAGAATCTATCTTGTGATTTTATAAGTCTGTTATTCATCTGTGCATTGTATATTGTTGCCACATCTGTACTGGGGCTTCTTTCCGTATATTTCAAGATATTTTTCACAAAATCCAAATAATGAATTAACAATATTATCGGTCTTGACTTGGCATGACTTCAATCAGTTTCCCCACCACTGTAATGTAGCTTCTCTGTAACTTTTTAATAAATATTTTCATGCTACTTGCTCAGATGAATTTTCCTCTTTGATACCTCGTTTTCCTGAATACTAATACTAGATTGGAAGTTAGGTCTCATCATTTTACTGTTGAATTCAAAAATATAAATGCAACACCATCCGCCATCTTCTGTCGCCTTGAATCGTTTCCTTCTATCGTCCTTTCTCTTCAATAACGGTTTCTTTCACTCCCAGTAACTGCTTGCGTCTTGCATAGCTTGGAATGAACTTATCATTTATTAAACACCTGTAACTATATTAGTATTCATATTTATTTCCAATATTTTATTTATTTATTTTTTTTTAATCATATCACCCCGAGCAAGGCGGTAACGCCACTGATGCGCAGGGGGCTACGTAAGGGTAAAAAGAATGGAAAAGAGAAAGCCGGAAACCACATCCTAAACAGGAAACAAGGGATGAGCCTCTTCACCTGTTCAATAGATGTGGGTGGAGTGTGAACCGGGCGATAGTTTAGTCTATCTACTCCAATTGAAAAAAAAAGAATAATAAAGGAAAAGAGTGAAAAGATTGGAAAAGAGAAAACCGGAAACCGCATCCTAAACAGGAAACAAGGGATGAGCCTCTTCACCTGTTCAATAGATGTGGGTGAAGTGTGAACCGGGCGATAATTTAGTCTATCTACTCCAATTGAAAAAGAAATAAAAAATAAGGAAAAGAGTGAAAAGATTGGAAAAGAGAAAACCGGAAACCGCATCCTAAACAGGAAACAAGGGATGAGCCTCTTCACCTGTTCAATAGATGTGGGTGGAGTGTGAACCGAGCGATAGTTTAGTCTATCTACTCCAATTGAAAAAGAAATAAAAAATAAGGAAAAGAGTGAAAAGATTGGAAAAGAGAAAACCGGAAACCGCATCCTAAGCAGGGAACAAGGGATGAGCCTCTTCACCTGTTCAATAGATGTGGGTGGAGTGTGAACCGGGCGATAGTTTAGTCTATCTACTCCAATTGAAAAAAAAAATAAAAATAAAAAAAAACAAACATGGCCGGTCTTAGAATTCCTACATATAACCAAAACCCTAATATACCAAACCTAAATTTGATAATTAAGAACAATTTACACAAAAATTAGGCAGAAAAGATAAGAACCGAAATAAAATAAAATAAAAAATACAAATGAAAATAAATAAATAAATAATTAAAAAAATAATAAAAAATAAGATCACACTGGCTAAACTCACCAAGTTGCAGGCTGGCTGACAGAAAAAAGTTAAGAAAATTTCAAAAATTATCTTCATTTTGTTTCTTCTATACAGTTCTGGAGAGTTCTGGAGAGATTAAGTTACCTTAAGTAAGCAGTAACAGACAGTAGTGTGATGGAGGGGGGAATCACCTCCAAGCCATGTGTCCAGTTGGCAAGGGAATGACAGAGAACAATAAAATAAAAAAAAACAAGCATGGCCGGTCTTAGAATTCCTACATATAACCAAAACCCTAATGAACTATCTTTAAATTCATTAGTCAAATCTCACACTAAAAAATAAGTTACTGTAAATATTTCTCTTAAAAATAGATATTATAAGCTGATATACAAATAGAATATTTATCATACATTGTAATCTCGTGCATACAAGACACTTATTTTTTTTATACTAAATCGTATTCAAATGTTTACTAAGTTTTATCTTTTGGTTTAGAAATTTATCTAATTTTTCAAGGACAAAATCGGATTTATTTGTTTACCTGCGAAATAATATCTATCAAATGGTGGATCGCAATAAAGGGAAAGAAGTCTTTCATAATGGAAAGGGAAATATACAGTACTGTGCAAAATTATTAGGACAAGAACTATTTTATCTTTTATGAGGCATATTGACAGAAAATAAACAATTTAATTAAAGTAATTTTATTTGATTTACTCAACAAATGCTTTAACAAGAAAAAATACTTGTTACAAAATAAATTTAATATTTACTATAATAGCCTTTTGCTTTCATCACAGCCTTCATTCTGTCAGGCATTGGCATCACAAGCTTCTTCAATGTATTTAATGGAATCTCCTGCCAAGCAGCTTGTATTTGTGTCTTGCGAAGTAACTTTAGATTTATAAATTCGAGAGTGGGGAATAAGAAAAAAGTCAGTCATATCCAAGGATAATAGAATAATGAGTAGTTTCAACTTGTTTAATAGAAAATAGTCAAAATTAAATATAACTTTTTAATACATTTCTTTTACACCTAGTTTTAAAAAATCAATATTTATTAGCAATTTACTTGGTTTTTCCCCCTGTATTTGGATTTTTGTGAGTTTTTTTTAAGAAAATCACCCTTATCCTAATACTTTTGCACACTATCGGTAGTTGTGTAAAAGTGTTAGGACAGGGTTGATTTTAAACTTTATTTTGATGCCTCATAAAAGATAAAATAGTTCTTGTCCTAATACTTTTGCACAGTAGTGTATATTTCTAATTGTTAACGTTTCTGTACTTTTACCAGATTTCGTCGAGTCACCTACGTGAGTTTTGAAATCATGCAAAAGTAGAAATATTAATACATTTACTCTTAAAAATAAATAAAAAATGATGCATAATTTCAAAATATAAAACAGACAAGGAAGTTAATATTTATTTACTTTTATTTCGATTTATTTTCTCGACGTGTATTGATGATTTAATCTTATATATCAAAAGTCATTTTCACGTTTTAGCAATGATTCTTTTCCATATACCATTAAGGCTCTTACTCTTGTTACCCCTAATAAACCCTGCTCTGTCATCCATTTACTCAATCACATCAAGTATGTCATGCGCTGTGTTCCCCTGCCTCTTTTTCCCTCTATTTGTATTGTCAGTGTCAGAGTCTCCAAGCCTTCCTCCCTCATTAAATGTCCCAGAAATTTCGGCTGTTTTTCCTGATGTTAAATACCAGTTTTCTCTTCATTTCCACCCTCTCCGAAACCTTGTCGTTGCTCGCATGTTCAGTTCATGGTATCCTCAACATCTTTCTGTAGAACCACATTTCGATTGCTTCAAGTATTTCTTTCATCTTTGATGAGATTATCCAGCATTCGTTGCGATATTGAAGAACAGACATCACATAACAATCTGGTACTCTCTTCTTGGTTTCCAATGAAATTTTCTTTTTTTCTCAATACTCTAATCTGCTTTTGGAATGCGTCCTTGGCCATGCCAGTGCGCTTTCGAATCTCAGTGCCGCACTTTCTGTCTTCTGTTGAAACACCACCTAAATTTTTAAATTTCTGTACCTGCTTTATTATGAATCATAAAAGTAAACAATATTTTCCCTTTTTGTTTCATTTTTCCTCAAACTTTTTTTCACAAGTATTGATCATTTTCTTTGCTCTAAAATCAGATGCGTTATATACATAAACATAAATAGAATTTCTCTGCTTTTTAACTGCGTATTATATTCCCGGGAGATCTATACTGAAATAATTACGGTGTATAACCTGAAAACGTCCTCATCACTGATTGGTTAATATTATTTTATTGTAAAAACACTAACTTGCTTAATGAAATCTGATAGTGTGTGCGTGCATTGCTGAGATTATACGAGAAAAATACACTAAAAATAAGAAAGAAAGAAATTGTCAGTGGTCAGGAAAGAATGTAGAATTTATTTCATTTTATTTTATTCCGCATTCCTTCCTGATCACTGACAATTTATTTCATAAAATATTATTTCAACGAAATGTATATGCGTATAAATTTCACTGAAATATTTTAATTACAAATTTTACATTTATCCAATTATTTGAAATATTACAGGTAAATATATCACTGTGCATTGTTGTGCAATGGATATTATCTCTGTATGAGAAATCAGAGAGAAGAGTTCGAATTCCAGTTGAATTCATTACATTCACTTTCGTGCAAATGCCCTTGGTAAACGTATTAATCCGTCTCTTCCCTCCAGCTATGGGTTGAATAACAGGACAGATTGGGTTCTATAGCCTTGGTTGGCAACCAGTCTACCGTAGAAAGTAATGGGAGCCTACTGCGAGAAAATCTTCTGCCCAGTCATTCATGTCTCTCTCGAGACATGATCGCTCAAGCATGTATCATGTATGTCACTTAACTGACCTGATATCACTGCCATAACTAAGAGTTATCACTAATCCTTTCTTTTGTACATGAATTTCACCCCATTAATGTCATCCTCGACCCTAGTTTTTTGACTGAAAATATTTTAAGCATAAATTCACGACTGATATACGAGCAAGTACGGTGAGTGAAAAAAGACATAACTAGAATGAATAACTGAATGAAAGAGATAATGCGAATGAAAGGTTGAATGAAAAATAAATAAAGGTAGGAACGAAGGTAAAATATATAAAAAATATCTCCAATAATTGATGAGATCAGATCAAAATCGGTGAATCAAAAAAGCTTTGATCCTGTCAGACGGTAAGCTGAGTTCAGATCACACTTGACACAATGGCGTCATAAGCGGCTAAAAATTCAATATTGGCGAGACATACGAAGAAATGATACTGGATTAAAAAAGCAAACACACACACTATGGACTCCCCCGTCGATTTCGACGTATGAGCGTCTAACTTATTTAGACTACCACACAAAGAATTGTTTAAAGGGGTGAAGACTTGTGTAGCACCATCCACACATTTTGGAACTGCTGATAACAAACAATCGGTGAAGAAGTCTGCCACAGATCGCATGAACAACAGACCTAAGTTATTTAACCCATAACTAGAGGAAAGGGAGGGATTATTACCTTTCCCAAGGGTACCAGTGCGTAAGTGAATGCAAAGTGTTCGACTGGAATTGGAACTCGGCTCACCGATTTCCCTCTCCGAGCCGACATCCACTGCACCACAGTGCACATCCGTCAATAACGCTTACAGCACCTGGTATTCCCAAGCGGTCACCCATCTAAGTACTGACCAGGCTCAACTTCGGTGATCGAGCGAGAACCGGTGTATTCAACGGGATATGACCGTAAGCTTAACACACACACACACACACACACACACACACACACACACACACACACACACACACACACATATATATATATATATATATGAATAAAAGGACAAGAGGAAAAACTATTTTTAGCCGACGCGTTTCGTCCTCTGAGGGACTTTTCCTTTACAGATAAACACGATCTGAAATTATTCTTTTCGCTAGAACAGTGGTTTTCAAAGTATTTTAGCATTTTTTGCATGGCGGTCTCTTTACAATATTTTAGATGACTCGTACCGTTTTATATTAACCATAGTTAACCTATAGGCAACAGAAAGAAAACATTTTTGACAAACAAATATTTATTAAAAAATAACAACTCAAAAAATATTTATTCAAAAAATGGTAAATAGTTTCTATTAAAACAAAAACAAAATAGAACTAAGGGAGGTAACTCAAGACATAAAAATAATGCATACAAAAGGAGATAAATAAGGGAGAGTTGGAGATGAAAAGATATAATCTCCCTTTCCAACAACAACGCTGCCATCATGATTTGGTAAGAATTTCAAATAGACAATAATTTCAACCGAGTAGCCTCTTCGCGGTCCCCTCGAGGCCGTGGACTCCAGTTTGAGAACCGATGTGCTAGAAGATTGTGCTCAGACATGAAACAAACTGTTACCACTCGGTGCTGACTTCAGTGTCCATTTCTATACTTGCACGCGCTCTATTCCGAATATTGAGCACTTTTACCTTTAAAAGGTCAGTCAGTTAAGTGCCATACGTGATACACATGACTGACTGGGCAGAAGATTATCCCGCAGTAGGTTGTCATTGCTTTCTGCGGTAGACTGGTTCCCGACCAAGGCTATAGAACCCAATCTGTGCTGCTATTTAACCCATAACTGGAAAGAACAGACGGATTAGTACCTTTCCCAAGGGCATTTGCGCGTAAGTGAATACAATGGATTCAACTGGAATTCGAACTCGGCTCCTCGTTGCGAGCCGATATCCACTGTACCACAACGCACATCCTTTAAAAGTACCATAACTTAAAAACTATATTTTATCATTTATAAACACTGCCAAGAATTAATTTTGTTAAATAAAGTCCTATTTGTAGAATGGAAAATGTAAAGTTTAATGCCATTTTTGATCGTGAAACTTTTTAAATGAATTTTATTTTATTTTTCCTTTTAGCAAGGGTTAAGTTATTTTTGTACGAATATACAAAAAGGAAATAATTCTGATTTCTAGCCTGAGTTTCGTTAAAACATAGAATTCAAAAATTGTACTCTTAAACGTTAAAGTGGATTAAAATAATTTCCCGGACAAAATAAAAATAAAAAGCATCACTTGGATGTGCTTGATTGAGTCATTAACAAAATATTCAGAGTGAACGCAGTTGGCAAACATTTTCAACTTAAATAATTTTGACCATTTTTTTTTCTTATTAGAAATTCCCTTATTTTAATACAAAATCATATTAGGAGCAGTTACATATTTTACGGCATGAAACAGATAGATAGATAGATAGATAGATAGATAGATAGATAGATAGATAGATAGATAGATAGAAACAAACAAACTGAAATAGATAGATAGATAGATAGATAGATAGATAGATAGATAGATAGATAGATAGATATTAATAGACTGGAATAGATAGATAGATAGATAGATAGATAGATAGATAGATAGATAGATAGATATTAACAGACTGATTGATAGATAGATAGATAGATAGATAGATAGATAGATAGATAGATAGATAGATAGATAGATAGATAGATAGATAGATAGATAGATAGATAGATAGATAGATATTAACAGACTGGAATAGATAGATAGATAGATAGATAGATAGATAGATAGATAGATAGATAGATAGAAACAAACAAACTGAAATAGATAGATAGATAGATAGATAGATAGATAGATAGATAGATAGATAGAAACAAACAAACTGAAATAGATAGATAGATAGATAGATAGATAGATAGATAGATAGATAGATAGATAGATATTAACAGACTGGAATAGATAGATAGATAGATAGATAGATAGATAGATAGATAGATAGATAGATATTAACAGACTGGAATAGATAGATAGATAGATAGATAGATAGATAGATAGATAGATAGATAGATATTAACAGACTGGAATAGATAGATAGATAGATAGATAGATAGATAGATAGATAGATAGATATTAACAGACTGGAATAGATAGATAGATAGATAGATAGATAGATAGATAGATAGATAGATAGATAGATAGATAGATAGAAACAAACAAACTGAAATAGATAGATAGATAGATAGATAGATAGATAGATAGATAGATAGAAACAAACAAACTGAAATAGATAGATAGATAGATAGATAGATAGATAGATAGATAGATAGATAGATAGATAGAAAACAAACAAACTGAAATAGATAGATAGATAGATAGATAGATAGATAGATAGATAGATAGATAGATAGATATTAACAGACTGGAATAGATAGATAGATAGATAGATAGATAGATAGATAGATAGATAGATAGATAGAAACAAACAAACTGAAATAGATAGATAGATAGATAGATAGATAGATAGATAGATAGATAGATAGATAGAAAGGCTGACAGACTGACAGACATTGGCAATTCAGTTATTTTGATACATTTTTCTAAATTCAGAACAAAGATCATACGGAAAACAATTATATATTTTTGGCATGAATCAGACCAGAAAATAATATAAAATAAAGAATCGAATAAAACACAAAGCTATCATCTCAGTAAAAATAAAAAATAACTACTATTGTATATAAAAACATTATTGATTCTCTACTATTTTTAAGAAAAACATAGAATATAAAATTACATTCTTAAAGTATTGGTTACATAAGACTGAAGATAATTTATTTCTAAACATAAATAAGAATTTGTTGACTATTGCACTACTGGTGTTCCGTAGTATTATTATTTTTTCTTTTTCGTACGTTTTAATATCATGGATGTAATTTCAATTTTTCCGTTTTTAACATTTGACTCAACATAAACGTTATTTTAATTAAATTTAATTAAAAAGTAAACATTACTTTTACAAAATCCAGTTAGTTTACTTTAATAAACAAATCTTCGAAACAAATTTTTATGTCAAATATTGAATTTTGAGAAGAATTTTAGATTTGTGGTTAATATTTGTCGTCTATAATACCGGTCCGATGGAGCGATGAGTGATGAGTGAACATAAGTGCCTAAAATTTTAATTACACCCAGAAATTAATTTTTCTTTCAGTAAGTATTAGCTTTAGAGACCATTATCTTTCAAATACAATCAAAATTAACTTTGAAGAAGACAATGAAATTATTTAAAATACCGTATGTCTAAACAACTAATGTGAACCGAATTGGAGTAGATAGATCTATCTATCGCCCGGTTCACACTCCACCCACGTCTATTGAACAGGTTAAGAGGCCCATCCTTTGTTCCCTGTTTAGGATGTGGTTTCCGGCTTTCTCTTTTCCAATCTTTTCACTATTACGTAGCCCCCTGCACATCAGTGGCGTTACTGCCTTGCTCGGGGTGATACGCACACACACACACACACACACACACACACACACACACACACACACACACACACAAAGAGAGGAGAGAGAGAGTGAGTGAATGAGAAAGAGAGAACAATACACATTCACAAAGCAACAAAAAAGCATATACATGTACAGATATACAAAACAGGTACACACACACAGGAACTCATACACATACTCAGACCTTCGTATATATGGCTCATCGTTTATTTATGAAACTTAACAGATTTTTTTATCTGCCTATGTTAGTGTTGCAGATGTCATTGAATTAAACCGAACAGCACCTAAAGTTTCTCAACTTCAAAGCTGAAAAAGAACCGGTTCAGATAGATAGATAGATAGATAGATAGATAGATAGATAGATATTGATGAGACTAATATATATATATATATATATATATATATATATATATTTGAGGCAAATATTAAAAACGACAGATTTTTTGTGTCATGCAATTTTAATCATTGACTTTATCAAGTTATCAACAATTCTCCAAAGAAAAAAAGAGGAAATTCCGTTAGAAATTTTTCGAAGTTAATTTTGAAAGAAAAGTACAGGGGACATGCTTGCAGCTTTATATTTTTAGAAGTCATCATCTGGGTAGGTAGACACCAGATATATAGATAGACAGTCAGAGATAGATAGATAGATAGATAGATAGATAGATAGATAGATAGATAGATAGATAGATAGATATGAATATAATGAAAGAAAGAAAGAATTGAATAGATAGATAGATAGATAGATAGATAGATAGATATGAATATAATGAGAAAGAAAGAAAGAATTGAATAGATAGATAGATAGATAGATAGATAGATAGATAGATAGATAGATAGATAGATATGAATATAATGAGAAAGAAAGAAAGAATTGAATAGATAGATAAATAGATAGATAGATAGATAGATATGAATATAATGAGAAAGAAAGAAAGAATTGAATAGATAGATAGATAGATAGATAGATATGAATATAATAAAGAAAGAAAGAAAGAATAAAGAATTAGAATAGATAGATAGATAGATAGATAGATAGATAGATAGATAGATAGATAGAATATAATGAGAAAGAAAGAAAGAATTGAATAGATAGATAAATAGATAGATAGATAGATAGATAGATAGATAGATAGATAGATAGATATGAATATAATGAGAAAGAAAGAAAGAATTGAATAGATAGATAAATAGATAGATAGATAGATAGATATGAATATAATGAAAGAAAGAAAGAAAGAATTGAATAGATAGATAGATAGATAGATAGATAGATAGATAGATAGATAGATATATAGTCATAAAAAGACACAGTTCATGTACCTATCGCAATCCATAATATTTTCAAATGTGAGAAAAACAAGGGAGTTAGCGATAATTAACGAACGCTCTATGAATCTCTTACAATGTTACTTTGAAAATCATTGCACAATTCATTAACTAATCATGGTTATTTTGTCAGCAAAATATTTTGTATCTCATCCGAAATATGGCTTTTGCTTCTGATTCGACGAAAGAATGAATGATAGATATAAACACATCTATCTATCTATCTATCTATCTATCTATCTATATATATATATATATATATATATATATATATATATTAAAAAAGGATTAATTCAAAATTGTTGAATGGCCATTTCGATATGAAGATCCCCACGGGGGATAACACATCACCTCAGCAAATGAAAAATCCTTTCAGAAACTGGAGAAAAATTAGTCTACTTTTCAGAAAAGTAGACTAATTTTTCTCCAGTTTCTGAAAGGATTTTTCATTTGCTGAGGTGATGTGTTATCCCCCGTGGGGATCTTCATATCGAAATGGCCATTCAACAATTTTGAATTAATCCTTTTTTAATATATATTTGCTCTGTAATATTTTATTACATGGAGCTCTCTTCTTGTATCATTTTTTAATATTAAAATAAAATTTTTAATATTAATTAGGATCGGGTTTTTGGAATTTACCTTCCTGCTTTTTTCCCTTGGATTGAAGTATCTGAATTAAAAAATATATATATATATATATAATTACTGTGAAAGAAAGAGAGCAAGTGGGTGAGAGAAAATGTGAAAGAGAAAAAGAGAAAAAGAAACGGACAGAACGAGGAAACAAAAGATGTGTAGAAAGAAAGAAAGAAAGAAAGAAAGAAGAAGAAGAAGAAGAAGAAGAAGAAGAAGAAGAAGAAGAAGAAGAAGAAGAATGATTTGTAAATAGTTTTGCCGGTGCACTTACTCATTCTTTTTGTTCTTGTCGCCTATGCTCTTCAATAGTCCTCCCTGGAAAGTTAAAATTGTCATCGCCCCACCACATATATACCCCCTTTCATTTTTAGATTTGAATGACAGCAACAGCTGCATTCTAGACCAGATTCCTCTGCAGAATTTTGACATTCGAATATTTTTCGCTTGTCCTCTCGTCATTCTTCCCTCGTCGCTATTTTCAAAAACTTTTTTTTTCTCAAGAGTTTTCTCCGCCATCTCCCGGGCTTTTTTTCCTCCTCCGCTGTATTTTATTTTTATTATTTTGCCGCCAATTTTTTGTTTTTGGCTTAACCTTTACACGAAGACAACACCACCACTGACAGTTGAATGAGCAACAACAAATAATTATAATATCAATAAATGAAGAGGTTTTCTCTTCATTTATTAATATTATTTTTATTTGTAATTGACCCTGATTAAATTAATTCCCTAAAAGCGCTGCGAGTAATTACAGACCTATAACATGCCTGCTTAAAATGTATATATTTTCTCATACAAAATTTATTAAAGAAATGTACCATTCGTTTCTATTTACTGATTAGAAAAGTTGATGAAAATGAACCAAAAGAAACAGAAGAGATATCAATTAAAGATACTGTAGTATCTAAATTTGACATGGAAAAAAACAAGCATCTGCAAAGAAACAATCCCTAGTAGAAGTGAATACTAAAATAATAATTGTTAAAAGGGACTCCATTTGTGTATCAATTTTGATCGTAGCATTTATACTGCTGAATGTTGATCTTGTAGAATTTTAAATAGATCCATAAATATCAAGTTTAGTGATAGGCAAAGGGGAAAAACAGCAGCTGTGAAATCATTAGGACGCTAAAGGGGAACCCAAACTGCAAAATACTTCGGGATACTGGAAATTGATTCAATTAAGCATAAAAATGAGAAAAGTCAGGAAAAAACACATCAAAAGAACTAAAAAAATATGTTTACAAATCAGGTTCAGTAAACTTGATCAAAGAGATAAATAGCTGGCGATATCCGATCTAGACCCTTACTAAACTAGATAATAAATTAAATGAGAAATTTGGATCAAAGAACAAAGTTGGTTGCAATGCATAATGCTTTACACTCGAGAAATGATGTCAATAGTTTGTATGCCAATTTGAAAAAAGATGGACTTGGAAATTATGTCGCTTTTTGCAATCCAAGGACTTGGAGGAGTGGGGAGTAAACTAGAAACACGAGAAAATTGGTACGTCAGAAAATTCATTGGAGGTGTACAATCGACAATGAGAACAGATACTTTTTCGTATTACAATACATTAAGCACTCCATATCACTCCAGTTTCTTATATAATTTCATTGTAAATTATACCCCATACGGAAGCCAAAACAAAATATGCTCATATCACGTAAATTCTTCAAATTTTAAAAAAATTTGGAAATTTGGAATCTGCTTTTCGTTTTTCATATATTTCTATCGATTAATCACGCTAGATTACGATCTATTTTTAAATTTTTTAAATGTTTTAATAAACCTCATCATTAAACTATTAGCTTTTATATCATTAAATATTTTTTTCTGGTGTGCTTAATTTATAGTAAGAGTTTTAAAAAATGGTAGCTGTGTCTATTGTATATGTTTACTAAAAATTCAGAACAAATATAAATGCTCAAAAGTTTATTAATAGTATATGAATGCCGGAAAATTTCTTCACAGATAGCGACAAAGATGTGGTTCTACCGATGAATTCTCTGAATACCGTGGTCAGAATATGGAAGCAGCAAGAGAGTTTCAAGAAAAATAGAAATTACAAGGACACTTATACGACAACCAAAAAGAGATATATGAAATTTCTGGGATGCATAATAAGAAAAGAGATCTTGGAGAACTAAATACTCACAGGAAACTTTGAAAACAAGAGTTTTGGTCGGTTGATTTTGTTTAACGGTATATCAACCTCTATGTGTTATTTAATGCCGAAACCTAACTATTTTGACTGATTTGGTTGGATGATTTTGTTTAGCGGCATATCAACCTTTGTGTGGTATTTAGATACCTCCACTAAATCGCTAAAAAACCCAAACTATAAAAGACGAATTTTTTTTATCAAAATGTTGATATTATTATTAAGAAAAAACAACCAAAGTAATTTTTAATTATTTAAAAAAACATTATAATCCCTTCTAACATTTTCGAAATTTTGTCAGAAACTTTTGTTTTGATTTGAGTTAGCGGCTAAAGAATCATTACAACTGTTTTACAATGGAAACGTAATAATTGCATCACCCACTTTTTTTCGGTGACAAACACATTAATTTGGAAATTCTCGCAAAAGTCAAATAATTGTCAGATTTTAATGAAACTTTCAATACTTATTCACAAATGAATTAAATTAATTGGAAATTATTATTTTTTTAAAAATCTTGATAAAAATATATTTCTTTTTACATCTGTTACCTCCTACACGTAAATCTATGAAATTTTAATAAATTTTACTTTGTTGCAGTAAATGGTTTTATTAGTTAAACGCAGAACTCATTTGGGAAGATAAATCATCTATTGTTTTTTAAATTTTTCCTCTGTTTCCGAAAATTAAAAGTAAAATAAAATATGCAATAAAATTCTGATATTATTTAATCTGATAATCTTTTAATTGCTTGAATAAATAATAAAAAGTAAGGACATTATAGTCAGAAGAAAAAAATTTAAAAAACTAATGAAATTTTAAAAGAATTGTTTTAATTTTTGAATTATAATAATTTATAAATTTTCAAAAATTTTTGAAATACTTCAAAGATTTGTTGCGGTTAGATTTTTAAGTTAATAATTGAATAACATATTGCCTATCGAAAATTGAAAAGTTTAATACAATTCGTTTCGTTTTCATATTTTTAAAATAATTAAAAAAATTTGTGTGTGTGTCTATTTGAAAGTTTTTTTTTTGTATGGTAATTTCTATGTGCAAATTAAAAAGTCAGAGTTTTTTCCCCTTACCTGAAAAAAATTATACAATTTTATCACTTGTGAACGCCATGCACTTTTCTCTTATCAATCAATAACCTGTCAACACGTTTTGATAGACGGTGGACAGTTAAAATGTTCAACTCTGTCATTAAGAAATAGTTTTATTCTAAATTTCACGCTATAAATAAGTAATACTTGCGCAAATTAGCTTAATTAAACTTAAAATTTGCTAATTTTTTCAAAAATAATGTGTCACAGTTGTATGATTTATTTTTGCAAGATTTTTAAAACTGAGAATTAACTTTTGTTAATGTATCGATTGCTTAAAATTGCCGAAAAATTGAAAGATTAAAAAAAGAAAAATGAAAAATTTTAAATTCCAATCCAAATAATTTCTGTTTAAAATACATCAGAGTATTTTGCTTTCGGGAAATAGTTAATTAAATCATTTAGCTTTCAATTAAAACTAAAATAAAAGTTTCAAGAAATTATTTTAATTAAAAAATCAATTTAAAATTTACATATCGAAAATGAATGGTAGTACTTAGTGTTATTTAATCAGCAGCAAAAGCACTTCCGCACACTCACAAGGTTTTTCTCACTGTTTCTATATACCAACACCACATTCCGACCTTACAACTTGCTGCACTGATTCCTTACCCTACACTCCTTTGTTGCACAGCAAACCGTTAGACTGCCGCGACGCTTAATAAAGTGTCAATTATTCGCTTACGAACCTGATTCTTATGTCACAGATATTAAGAAACGCCACCGATGAATATGACAAGAAACGAATAAAAGGATACAATTTTAATATCTATCTAAACTGGATGTGCGTTGTGGTACAGTGGATATCGGCTCGGAACGAGAAACCGGGGAGCCGAGTTCGAATTCCAGTTGAATCCATTGTATTCATTTACGCGCAAATACCCTTGGAAAAGGTATTAATCCGTCTCTTCCTTCCAGTTATGGGTTAAATAGCAGGACAGATTGGGTTCTATAGCATTGGTCGGCAACCAGTCTACCGCAGAAAGCAATGGCAACCTACTGCGGGATAATCTTCTGCCCAGTCAGTCATGTCTCAAAAAGAGACATGATCGCCCAAGCGTGTATCACGTATGGCACTTAACTGACTGAATCTAAACTTATATATAAATGGAACTTTGTCTGTGTATGTGTCTGCGCGTGTGTGTGTCCGTTACCTATAGACTCCGAAACGGCTGAACCGATTCTCATGAAAATTTACAGAGTTGTACTATAAGCGTCTGTGAGTGTTCTTAGCTAGGTTTTGTGTCGAGGTATTCCCGATAAATATCGAAAATCGATAATCGAAAAATCAGGTTATAGGAGTGGTCCGATTTTAATCAAATTTGATACACTCATAGACAAAGACATAAGAAACGATATTCAGAAGTTTCAAGATTGCAGTTCATTCCTACAATAGTGCAGAAAATCGATAATATATATATATATATATATATATATATAAAAGGTAAGATGTTATCTGTCTGTATGTCCTTTACACAAATCCACAATTTTTATCCGATTCTCACCAAATTTCACACAAATATTCTTTAGGCTGAGTCTGAGCTCCAGGACCATGGATTAGTTTTAAAGCTTTCATTACACCCGAGCAACGCCGGGATATACTGCTAGTTCCCTATAAATTCAGAAAAAAAATCTCTCATTAACTTCTACCCCTTCATTAGTCTTATTTACAATTAGAATTTTGAACATGAAAAGTGGACTTTTACTTCGTGCTTGATATTTTTAACGTTTGGCGCTACAATCAGAAAGAGATATATGGAAGTTCTGGACACATAATAAGAAAAGAGAACTTTTCACAAGAAATTTTGAAAACAAGCCGTGAAAATGTTTGTAGAAGAGACAGATAGAAGCCGTATCTCGTCGGTGAGAAAGTGACTGGAGTCGAGCTGCCAGGTCGGGATCAATCAAATTGCAGATTTGCCTTTGAATTTTGTTGAGAGTGACGTAAAATAAACAATCTGTGGTAATAAAATTTTCCTTGGTAAATAATCCAAGTGGATCCTAGCAACATATTAAAAATTATCAAATATTAAAAATGATCCACAAAAAGAGTTTAATGTATTTAATTACAGGGCACATATTTATTAAATAATAAATTTCGATTCACATCATCGGTGGAATAATCTATTTCAGCAGACGATGATATCATTCGTTTGTCTTGTCAACTCCCGTCTGGACTGATTTCGTGTCGGAAGTAGAATATTCATCAGACGAAAGTCACAAAGCAAGGATCAGGAGAGGATGGATGGTTTTTGTCTTAAAGTTTAAACCTTCCACTTTCCCCTAGCCCTTGTCTTGTGCCTTTCGTCTGGTGAAAATTGTACTTCCGACACGAACTCAGTCTACACCGGGGTTGACATAACAGACAACTGACATCTTTGCCTGCCGAATTAGGCTATTGCAGAGAGAAAGATGTTCGAAATTTATTGTTTGATATATATATCTATTTCTAAAATAGCTTTCTTGTTGTTACGAGTCAAATGCATTACTGGTAATACTTTTTTGAATTCAAAAATGTGTTGCTAGTAATTTTTTAATGTATTGCTGGTATTTTTGCTACAAAAATCTATTTTTATGTTTTCATAGTGTATTGACCCAAGTTTGGGAGACAACTATTTCCCCATACCTGGGACCTTAATAGTTGCTACCATTCCAGGTCAGGGAGGACCTGGGAACAACGGCAATTAAGAGGTGGTTCCACGTTCCTTAAAACCTCCCAATAAGAGACTTTGCTGCTGGATGCAATTTATCATGCACAGGACAGCAATATATTTTTGATTTAAAAGATATATTACCATATACATTTGACTTTCAACAAAAAAAAACTTCTTTACAAAAATACGTCAATGAAATCTGATATATATATATATATATATATATATATATATATATATATATATATATACAAAACAAAAATGGCATGTAGGTAAAATCCCAAAACAGATCCTGCTAACATCAGTCTCATTAATATTAAAAATGATACTGCCAGAGGGCTCGATGTAAATAATATTATCTATTTACAGAACCAAATATTTATATTTTCAAATAAGACTTCACAAATTACATATGTTGTATGCCCATTTTAGGTGAGAAAAAACCTTGCTTTCTCGGTGGCAAAATTCATTAATATGCAAATACAAGACAAAACTCATATACCGGAAGTTTACTCAAAAAGAAATTCGTACACCGGAAGTTTACATGAAAGAAAGAAAAAATAAGATAAATTAAAAAAGAATAATGGGAGTGGTGTTAAAAGAGAGATTAGATTATGTCAGAAGTTTATCGTCTAGACATCGATACGTTGGGTAGGGAAGAAGGGGAAAAGAAAAGACTGACGGAGAAAAGGATTCATGACACGATCATTGAAAATGACTTTAGATTATATCTGTGTTAAGAAATCAAATTTAAGCGTGTTATAGGAAAGTAAATAGGGGAAAATGAAAACGGAAAGAAGGGGGAAAAAGAAAACAACGGGGTAGAAAGGGAAAGAGTTAAAGGAGAGATGGTGGAAGGAAAGAAAGAAGAAAAAACTCGCCAAACAGCCGTCGTAAGAAACACCAGCTAAAGTAGAGTGTAAAAAAAGGGACAGATACATAAAAATGGAAAAAGAAAAAGAGAGGGAGAAAGAAAAAAGAGGAAAGGGAAATAGAAAAACATCGATGATGTAATATTCGGATCTGCCAAAAGTTTTTCGAAAAAATTTCCGTTTAAAATAATATCGTCTTACTATTGTAGGGATAGAATTACTTTAAATTCTATATTGGAATAAAAGTGGAGGAGCAGGAAAAGAAAATATTTTATTGTAGGGAGTCAAAACAGAATTTTGATAAATGATATGTACACATATATACATATACATACACACACATACATATGCACACACACACACACAAACACACAAACACACATATATATATACATATATATATATATATGAATATATATATATATGCACGCACATATACATGCATATGTATATGTATATATACATAAGAATATATATATATGCACGCACATATACATGCATACATATATACATATATATATGCACGCACATTTACATGCATATACATATATATATGCAGGCACATATACATGCATATATATATATATGCACGCACATATACATGCATATATATGTATATGTATATATATATATATATATATATGAATATATATATATATGCACGCACATATACATGCATATATATATATATATGAATATATTATTATAGAGAATTTAAAAAATATAGATAATTACAGTGTAGATCATAGGTTTCATAAGTTATCTGATTATATCAATTGAAACACTAAAAGGATAGATTAAACATTTTCAAAAATTATACAAATACATACATACACCTACGATCATTCACATATATGAGTGCATAAATACACCTGCACCTAAAATATAAATAATATATATACACACATACATACTTACATATATGTATAGATACACACACTCACATATATATAAATATTTACAGACACACACACACACACATATATATATATACATACACACATACACATCCAAATTATACACATGCACACACATAAATACATACATACACACATATACATATATATCAACCAAATTTATAGGGAATAAAATAAATTAAAATAAATATAAATTTAAGATAAAGGAAATATACATATATATAAAGATCAGATATTATGGTAAGTGAAAGGAGAAGCATATTAGAATAGGTAGGGTAAGGAATAGGAAAAATATTTAAATGAAAATTATAGATATAATGAAGAAATTTGTCGCTGAGGAATCAAGAGTTTTCCTCACTGAAATGGCCACACAACATATATAATTTTCGGTGTTTTATTTGAATATATATATATATATATATATATATGAAAGCTTAGATTAAATTATGAAATAAATTATGTATTGATATTGTGATTTTCTATCATCATTTAATGATAATGCTAATAAGCTTATCAGACAATATGAAAAAAATACATATTATTTAATGAAACATGCATATATATATATATATATATATGTGTGTGTGTGTGTGTGTGTGTGTGTGTGTGTTATGAAAACATGGCCCTGGTCATCCTTTCATGAGATTTAACGTTGGTAAGTGTTTTTGCTCAGTCTAGGCAATCTTGGCTTCGGGCAAGTAGGTCAGTTTGCTTTCAGGCCTTTTCCTCTCTCTTTTTTTCAATTGTGTCGTCTTTATTCGAGATTTTATCTGGATAAGAGTTTGAGCACATCGGACTGGTGTAATGGTTAGCAGGATTGTCTTGGTAAAACCTATTGAGACTGAGTATTGAGTTCGATCTTCATTGGGTATCCCATACTTTAGTCAGTCAGTTAAGTGCCATACGTGATACACGCTTGGACGATCATGTCTCGAAAGAGACATGACTGACTGGGCAGACATTATCCCGCAGTAGGTTGCCATTGCTTTCTGCGGTAGACTGGTTGCCAACCAAGGCTAAAGAACCCAATCTGTCCTGTTATTTAACCCATAATTGGAGGGAAGAGACGCATTAATACCTTCCCAAGGGTATTTGTGCGTAAGTAAATACAAGGAATTCAATTGGAATTCGAACTCGACTCACCGATTTCTCGTTCCGAGCCGATAACCACTGCACCACAATAAAGGTAGAATATAAATCATTCTCCTTTTTCTGAAGTGTATATTTTATATCTAATATACGAATATATCTGTAAGCATATGACGATGCATATATTTATTTAAATATTTATTTTCATTTCCAAATTGGATATAAGGATTTGAAATTTAAATAAATACTTCTTCTTCTTCTTCTTCTTCTTCTTCTTCTTCTTCTTCTTCTTCTTCTTCTTCTTCTTTCTCCCCATCATCTCCCTATCCCTAGTAGCTCTTAACATGCTTTTCCCTGTTACCCCTTCCAAACACTGCTCTTCCATCCATTTGCTCAGACCCACCAAGCATTTTACGCGTTGCTTTTTCCTAACTTTCTTGTTACTCACATGTTCAGTCCATGATATTCACAATATTCTGTCACTTCAAGTCTTTTCATCCCTGAAATGATTGCTCAGCAATTAGTTTCTTATAGAAGATTAGATATTGCATAGCAATTCATCACTCATATCTTTGGTTCTAGTGAAAATTTCCCATGTCTTCATACTTGGCTTAGTTTTAGTAGTTATCTTTCGCTACATATTTCTATTCGCCTTTCTATGTGTCTCACATTTTCGACAGATTTTATTATGCGATTGAGCTGCATTATTAGGACCTTGAATTAGTTTTCGCTGTTTTTCAACAGATGGCGTTCCAAGAATTGCGTGCGTGTAGTTTCAGATGGTAACGCATCTATCAGGAAGTACGAGAAGCAAGCTTGAAATTCAGTGGATGTCATTTCGCTGAAGTGCAAATAACATTGTTTTTCATGGTGTTAAACGTGTCGAATATCGCGCCAAAGAACCTGTATTTGCAGATAATTTTACTGCACTAATTTATTCAAAAGAAATCTGCAGCTGAAGCACACAGAATTTATGTTGAAACTTACGGCGACCATGCTCTGTCGATAACAACATACAGATATTGGGTTAGATGCTTCAAAATAATGATTTTGTTGTTGAAGATAAAATAACGCTCTGGCACACCAAAAACGTTTCAAGACAAAGAATTGGAGGCATTACTTCATACTCATGTCAGGCGCAAACTGAACTTGCAGAACCATTATGAGTTGATCACACAACAGTTTCGACACGTTTGAAAGCATTAGGAATAATTCAAAAGCAAGGATATTGGGTGCCGCACAAGTTGAAGCCGAGAGACGTTGAACGACGTCATGTCACGTGTGAACAACTGCTTCAACCATAGAAAAATAATGGTTTTTGTATCGTATCGTGACTGGCGATGAAAAGTAGATACACTACGATAACCCAAAGCGTAGAGGATTGTTAGGTAAGCCTGGCCATACATAAAAATCGCTGGCAAAGCCGAATATCCATAATTTGAATTTTTATTCGATTATTACTTGTTCTGATCGATGGCACATGGCCCAACTGAGCTGCACTTTCATTCCACAAAAATGAGTTGACTCGTGTTTAGCCTCAAAAGGCGTGTTATTTTTCGAACGTGGAATTCAAATGCTGCCAGAAGCATGGAGAAAAGTAGTGGCTAGCGATGGAAAATACTTTCAGTGACATGTTGCATATTAAATTTTTCTAAATAAAACATTGCTTTTCATAAAAAACAGGGAGAACTTATTCGACGTCCTAATATTTAAAAGGCGAATTGCATAAGTTTATAATGAAAACCAGTTTACCATTATTCAGTTTCTAGTTTTCAAAAAAGAGCGCCGGTAACCTCTGTTTGTTTTATGATAAATAGTTGCTTCCACAGAAACGCGATAACTATGATTTAAAATTAATTTTAAAAAAAGATATTTATTGAAGCTTTTATTTTAGTTTTAATTTCAAGCTAAGAGATTAAACTTAATATTTCCAATAAGTAAAATACTTTACTCCATTTCAAAATTAATTTAAATATCACTAAAATTAGTTTTCATTTTGAAAATGCTAAAATCATTTATTTTAGCGCCATTTTTAGCCATCCATCATCATGATGTACTTCTCTTTAGTAAAAAAAATATTTTTAGAACAATATGGTTTTCTGAAAGTTTATTTCAGGAAGATTAGCTGATTTAAAGTTTAATTAATCTGATTTGAAACAAATATTACTTACTCTAAGGTTAAATTATTGCAGAAATGCATTTTTTAACACAGCAGGTGTTGACAGGTTCATAGACTGACTGACAGATGGAAGTTTATCTAATTTTTTCTACGGTGGACACATCTGTAAAATTTACTTGAGGAATATAACGTGAGCTCCCTTTTTACATAGATTTTAACAACACAGTAATTTTAAAAAAATAAAAAATATTCTCTGCAATGTAATGTTTATTGAATTTTAGGTACTTTGGCTTCACTGCAGTTATTCCCCTTATGTTGTGTTAAGGTTGTGTTGCAGTAGATATCGACTCTGAACGACAAATCGGGGTACCGAGTTCGAATTCCAGTTGAATTTCTTGCATTCACTTACGCACAAATACCTTTAGGAAAGGTATTAATCCGTCTCTTCCCTTCAGTTATGGGTTAAATAATAGGACAGATTGGGTTCTCTAGCATTGGTTGGCAACCAGTCTATCGCAGAAAGCAATGGCAACTTACTGCGGGATAATCTTCTGCCCAGTCAGTCATGTCTCTTTCGAGATATGATTGCCCAAAGCGTGTATCACGTATGACACTTAACTGACTGAGAGAAGTTCGTATTTACTACAGTTGAGACGTTTATACAAACAGAAAAGAATTTAAACTATTTTTCTAAATATTGTGGGTCGCTGAATTGTAGTAAGCTTTTCTATTTATAATTAATAAATATAGTTTTTACTTGATAACCATATCAATGCCAAAATTTAAAAGATTTAAAACAACTTTATAAATTATAATAATTTTACTAAGATTATCTAAAAATAATAAACAGTTTTTTAAATAATTTAATTCATTTGTGAATAAGAAAGTAGGGAGGTAACAGATGTAAAATAAATGGCCATATTTTCTAAAAAAAATTGCATTCATTTGTAAGTCCTGAAAATTCTACCAAAATCAGACAATTACTTGATATTTGCAAGAATTTCTAAATTAATGTGTTTTTCATCGCGACAAAAAAAAACGGTAAAATTGTCTTTACTAAACTTTGATCTCCTCGCTGACGCAAAAACAAAAAAAAAAACAAAGAGAGAACAAATAAAAGCAAGATTTTTTTAGCCAAAATTTCAAATTTTCCAAAAATGATCAAAAATATGATATAATAATCAATAGATCCTTTCGTAAATTCTTTTCATAGTCAAAAGATCTTTTCGCAAATTTTTTAATAATAATAAAAAAATCCTCTTAATAATAACATAAAGATTTTGACGATTTTTTTTTATCATGATATGCTAATTTTTCTTTTTTTGTTGTTAATTAGTGGATATACCTACGTATATATAAAGAACATTCACAGTAAGTTAGGGAGATGACATTATTGTGAAGATCGGTGGAATTAAAATCATATTTTTTTTTACCATTAAATCATGGGATTATTTACGCGTAATATTTCACACGTACCCCATGTAATGAAATCTATAATTAAACCATTGTCTCTTCGATCTAGTCTCGCTTACAGTATCTGAATCTGACGCCAATTGAAGTCAGAGCCAATGTAAACGTGAGCGAGTAAAAGGATGGGCCAAGATTATTATGAAAGTTAAAGCGAAGTTGAGGTATGAAGTGGTGTTGTTGGCGTCAACAGTGTGGATGAAATCACTACTGATTATTCGGGCTGTCAGATAGATGCATATCTCACAACATTCTGTATTTAGTTAATTAATCTTCTACACACACACACACACACACACACACACACACACACACACACACACACACACACACACACACACACACACACACACACACACACACACACACACACACACACACACACACACACACACACACACACACACACACACACACACACACACACACACACACACACACACACACACACACACACACACACACACACACACACACACACACACACACACACACACACACACACACACACACACACACACACACACACACACACACACACACACACACACACACACACACAAACACACACACAAACACACACACATGTATATGAGCGATGGATAAATTGTCGTCTAAATTAAGCAAATATGAAAATAAAACTGACATCTCATCTTAACAGGCATATTTACCAAAATTAAACAAAAATATCTTGAAATACTAAAGATTTCAATAAAAGTTCAATAAAATTGCCATTATTTTCAACCACGGCCTCCAGAATATTTCGAATTCTCCTGCAACTCTTCTGGACAGTCTCCTTGTTTAAATTGGTGAATGCTGCCATAATTATTACTTTCAATTTATCTTTGGTTTTACAAGCATTTTTTGGTCTCTCGCTCAACTGCAACTTACACATAATAATCAAGTGGGATTAAAGCTGGGGAGTTAGGTGTTCATGTGTAAGGGCTTCTGTGATTGTCAACTGATTGGGGAGTTTTTTTTCTTATTAAAACAATCAGTGTGAGTTTTCCGAACTGCCGTACCTTCTTAATCACCATTAGATTCATCCAACTGTTTTTGAATCCTCTGCATTGTTCTCAAATCGAGACCCAAACACCCCGAAATGTTCATATTGGATCCTCCGGCGTGAATGCCAAGCAGTACTACATGGCGTTTCCGAATTTTTGGCGGAGTGAATTGTGTCATGGTATACTTTTACTCATAGGCAGTGCACAACTGACCCTACTATACTGTGCAGTCGACAAAAAAAATAAAAACAAAAAACAAACAACCGACTCGCATGCGCGAAATTAAAAATATAAAATGGCGAAAATGTACCCCTCGCACTATATATATATATATATATATATATATATATTGAGTTGAATACAATGTAATGTTAAATATAAAAGATTACGTTTATCGATCTATATATTTTTTATGTTCCAGCCATATCTTAACAAGGATTAACAAAAATATATAAATATATAAAAATAAAATAAAATAAGATAAAGGATAAGAATTCAACGTGGGAATTACCCACTACTACAGCTACCTAGTAAAAACCTTCTGCAAGATTAGTTGCCGAGGTGGGGTGAGGTTCGCTGCTTTCTCCTGGAAAACCAAGAAAGCCACTACTAAAAAAAAGCGTGCATTAAGTAGAGTACAAACATCAGATAAAGCAGATAAAAGATAAACACCATACTTTATCAATATAAAAGCTAAACATGGCCTAGTTGGTCAAATCAATGGATATGACAACAGTATTTAATGTACGGTCGGATGGTTGATTTGTCTGTGTACAAGATGAACTCGGAGGAAAAAATCCTGAACCGACACAGTGACCCAGCCTTCCTAGCAATGGATTTAGCTATTGCTTCCATGTAATGGTTCCACTTGAGGTCGGAAGAGAGTTTGAGACCGAGGAGACGCAGTGTGTTGCTTTCAGGGAGACTCGCTTTTGGGTTGGTGAACAAAAACTTAGAAAGAGTTGAATTAAAAAGAGATAGCTAAGAAATCCGGAAATGCATGACTCATGGAATGAGAGCAATATACTCTATTGATCAAAGGGTTCGGTGCAATATTACAATCAACTGAAGAAAGTCGTTGCGTACAACGACCGAAATGTCGGCAATAAAGGTGAGGACAACAATCCGAGCAATATAAATAATGTAATTAATTACAATACCTGATCTCAGAAATACAGACAAATATTAAAAGGTAGGGCCTCTTTCAAAACTAAGTAGTTTATGATTGCAATTTCCGATTAGAACTTGATTCGGAAAAAATGTCAATTTATATAGAATCTAAGGAAGGTTCAGAAAAGAAAAGCAATATAGACAAGGTATTAAAAGAAAGCAGGAAGAAAGGAGTAACTATCAACTATAAGAAGATAGAATGTACGATACGGTTGTCAGTAGGAAGGAGTGCTGAATGAGAATCGTCAAGATAAAGCAAGTGCAGAAATCTAATTATCTTAACTGAGAAATATTTTAATAGATGGTGAAAAAATGTGACTACAAAATCTGAAGGCGTATTGGAATAGAGAAAGATGCCTGTGGAAACAATTTTCGGAAAAGTGTTCGAGGCTATTATCAATGCTGAAATAAATCAACATGTCACCGCCTACAAAACTATTCTTAGATAGACAGTATAGCTTCCGCTTTAACAGGTCTACTGCTGATATGCTAACGACCATCACCGAGTTCATATACCAGTCCATCGATAAGTCCGACGAAGATCGAGCTGTTGCCCTGTATATGTCCAAATTTTTATAGGGTTTGACACACTGACCTTCTGCGCAAGCTACACATTTATGGTATCATGGTATCACTGGACTTTTCTTAATTTGATCCAATCTTTCCTATCAAACCGCATAATGAAGGTCGTCTTGAACGGTCATACCTCCACATCCTACTACACGAACGCTGGTGTCCCCCAGGGTTCTATCCTAGGCCCTACGCTCTTTCTGATCTTCATAAACGACCTCCCTGACGCGATCGAATCCCAAGTCGGCATCTACTCTGATGACACCAATATTTACTCCCGTCTCAGTAAGAAATCTTGCGAGGTGGCTAAAGATAACATCGCTGCTATTCTCAAGAAGAACTCCTGCTCTGTGTTAAACTGGGCTAGGAAATAGCTTGTAAATTTTAATGCTTCTAAAACGAAGCTGCTATCAGTCAACCACCACAGGCAATCCCTCCTACTCCACATTAGCATGAACCAAGCGAGTCTCCCTGAAAGCAATACATTGCGCGTCCTCGGTCTCACCCACTCTTCCGACCTCAAGTGGAACCATTACATTGAATGAACAGCTAAATCCACTGCTAGGAAGGTAGGTCACTCTATCGGGTCAGGAAGTTTTCCCCGCCTAAGTCCATCTTATACATCTAAAAAACAACCATCCGACCGTGTATTGAATACTGATGTCATATCTAACCTGACGCCCCTGATATTCATCTCAGGGTTCTCGACAAGTTCAAAGGAAAATCTGTAATGTGATTGGTCCCGACCTGGCAGCTCGACTCCAGCCACTTTCTCACCGACGGGATGGGGCTTCCCTCTGTCTGCTTCGCTCACTGATGCCCCCTCCACAGGGATTTATTTAGCAACCAGATTAACAACAAGGTCCCACTCGTTGACAGTTAAATCAATCAAAGGCAGCCGTCACTTCTACTCCATTAACTTCTTTTCTTGTATTTTCCGCGTGTGGAACGCCCTTCCGTATACTTGCTTCTCAGATGGCTACAATCTCCAAGAATTTAAATGCAATATCAATTCCCATCTCTTGTCCACTTGACTCCAATTCTTCCTTTGTCCTTTCCCCATCACCTTGTGTATCTTGTTCTTGTCCTTTCTTATTCTACATTCGCAACTGTCTTCACACTGGCATACCCATCCTTCTCTTGCCCTTTCTCTGACACCCCCTGCAACTGGTTCGTCTTACTCTTCGCCCTCCTCCTGCTTAAACTTTCACTCTTCTCTTATGTAGCCCCGTGCGAACCAGTGGCGTACCGCCTTGCTTGGGATGAAACAATGAAAAAAAAAACATAGCAAAAATGATGGCTTTTTGAATTTGACACTCAAATGAGATTTTGTATTCAAGAGGGGCAGGGGAAAACATTGAGTACCTAATGAACTCGTGTAAATGGATTTGCAAAACAGGATTGGGAGAGATCTTAAAAATACGAACATTGTTAAGAGCTACATTGATAAAAAGGTTATGTGGAAACATGACTTCCCAATTCCTGAAGGGACACGGCACGTCGAAAAAGCATAGGATTTACTGCATTTTAAACATTGGTAAATCAAAAATAATCAGGTTCCATGATCTATTACCAGAGATCATTATATATTCTTGGCTCAACTCTTAGTGCAATGGTGAGTTGTTGTCTCGAGGACAGATATCCTCGTAATAGGCACCAAATATATTTTTAGCTTGCTTTGTTCGAAGCTGGCGGTAAACTAAATTTCATGTAGTCACTACCAATTTCAAGTTGCTAAACCTAAGTGAGGTTATATTGGAAATTAGAATTATGGTGACGTTGATGGTAGAGGAAAAGTAAAGGAGAAAATGAAGAAGACGAAGAAGAAGAAGAAAAAAAAGAGTGAACGTTTGTTTTTCTCGCTTTTTTATTTTTTCCTTTTTTTTCATCACCTGCTTCGTAATGAACGCCCTCCATTTACTTTCACAAATATTTCTATTATTTTTTCTTCCCTACATTTATGCGTTACTTGCATTTTTTCCAGTACTGCATTCCTAAAGATTTTCTTCTTCTTCTTCTTCTTCTTCTTCTTCTTCTTCTTCTTCTTCTTCTTCTTCTTCCAGTACTGCATTCCTAAAGATTCTTCTTCTTCTTCTTCTTCTTCTTCTTCTTCTTCTTCTTCTTCTTCTTCTTCCAGTATTGCATTCCTAAAGATTTTCTTGTTGTTGTTGCTGTTGTTGTTGTTGTTGTTGTTGTTGTTGTTCTTCTTCTTCTTCTTCTTCTTCTTCTTCTTCTTCTTCTTCTTCTTCTTCTTCCAGTACTGCATTCCTAAAGATTTTCTTGTTGTTGTTGTTGTTGTTGTTGTTCTTCTTCTTCTTCTTCTTCTTCTTCTTCTTCTTCTTCTTCTTCTTCTTCTTCTTCCAGTACTGCATTCCTAAAGATTTTCTTGTTGTTGTTGTTGTTGTTGTTGTTGTTCTTCTTCTTCTTCTTCTTCTTCTTCTTCTTCTTCTTCCAGTACTGCATTCCTAAAGATTTTCTTGTTGTTGTTGTTGTTGTTGTTGTTGTTCTTCTTCTTCTTCTTCTTCTTCTTCTTCTTCTTCTTCTTCTTCTTCTTCTTCTTCTTCTTCTTCTTCCAGTACTGCATTCCTAAAGATGTTTCTTTCTTCTTCTTCTCTTCTTCTTCTTCTTCTTCTTCTTCTTCCAGTACTGCATTCCTAAAGATTTTCTTCTTCTTCTTCTTCTTCTTCTTCTTCTTCTTCTCACTTTTCTTTCTTATTCCTCTTTCCCCTCAACGACTTTATAACATTTTTCACAATATCCTTCAACTCTTCTCAAATAAAATAAATTTCCTTTTGTCCGTATCTCTTACAAATATTGTCCTCTTTTCTTTCTTTCGTTCTCTTTTCTTTCTTTTTATTCACTTGGATCTTCTTTTTCTAGTAATCTACCCACTTATTTCCATTTTCTTTTTCTTTTCGTTTCTTTTCGCCCCTCTGGTTATACAAGCGACAAGGTGGTAAATGAATCTGATCATTTCTTGCTTGGTTTCTATTTTTAAATCATTCCTTTCGTTAGAGGCAAAAATATTGATCAAAGTTAAAAAAAAAGAAAAAGAAAAAGACAACTGAGGACATCGTTTATTTTTAAGTTGTGGAGTCAGCATAAAATTTCTTTCCTTCTCATCCATTCATTCACTTGACCTTTCTCTTTCGGATTTAGTTTAATTTTCTTTCCATGCTGTAACGTCTTATTTTATGTGCCGATCATGGCTCGCCACAATTTCCTGCCATCACTAGATCTTGTTATTATCTCTTTTAAACCCTGCTCCGTCAACCTTTCACTAAAGCTCGCTAGGTAAGAAATGCTTGTCCTCAAACTGTTCCGTCAGTTTCAACGTTTTTCGTCATTATCATTCAGTTAAGTGTCATAAATGATAAACGCTTAGCCGATCATGTCTCGAAAGAGACATGACTGACTGGGAAGTATATTTACCCGCATTAGATTTCTGTGGTAGACTGGTTGCCAAGAACCCAATCTATCCTGCTATTTAACCCATAGTTAGAGGGAGGAGAGACGGATTAAGACCTTTCTCAAGGGTAACTGAGCGTAAGTGAATGCAACGAATTCAACTGGAATTTGAACTCGACTCTCTGGTTTCTCTCTCCGAGCCGATATCCACTGCACCACAATGCACATACACCCTAGAAATTTCAGCAGTCCCTTTCTCATGCCTTTTTTGTTTTCATTTTCTCTATAACTTCATCGTTGCTCACATATTTGGTCCGTAATTTCTCAGTATCATTCTGTAGATCCACATTTCTGTTGTTTCAAGTTTCTTCTTAATCTGTCTGTTAGGGGATTCTTCAGCATTCATCGCCATATAGGGGAACTGATATGACGTAACAGTTCGGTACTCTTTTATTTGTTTCTTACGAAATTTTCTTGGTTCTTAATACTCTGCTTAGCTTTTTGAAGGCATCTGTTTAAGCACTTTCTACGTATATAAATTGTTATACGTTTTTTATTTCGGTATTTATTTTTAACTTGAAATTTAAATTAAAATTTCTTTCTTTTCCCCGCAATTATTATTTATAATTAAAAAATAATTATGAAATACACCCCTTTAAATTCAAATCCTTGAATTTTACTTTTTTAAAAAATTTAAATTTAATTTTTTTTCATCTCATGTAATTTTTGGTTAGTCATATTATGCTCTTGATAAATTAAAGAATAGTACCCTGACATTATAAGATTTAACTTCCATGAATATCGCGTGAATTTAAATTCAAAACGGTCAATTCGAAATACGCGCCTGATGATTACGTAATGCATGAAACTCCGAATTGTGCCACCGAAGTAGGATAATATGTATACTTATAAATATATATAATTAATAGTTCTATTTCTACTACATTGAGCATTGTTTTATTAACACCTGAATAATATTTTTTTACATGTGTGTATTCCAATATGGATATTAATTTTCTCCCAGTGTGTTTTTGAAATTTCAACAGTCTTTTTCTTATCTTAAGTAAGGTATATCGTTCTCATTTTTTTAAAACTTCCTCGTTCCTCACGTGTTCGCGGAATGGTATTCACAGCATCCTTCTGTAGAACCACATCTCTATCTCTTAAAGTCTCTTCTTCATCTGTGCTGAAATTGTCCAGCATTCACTGCCGTACAGGCGGATAGGTAAGTCATAACAGCTTAAATTTTTTGTTGCGACCTGTTAAGAATTACTCTGACTGCACCAAATGTATCTTGCTGGCGTGATATATATATATATATATATATATATATATATATATATTTGAATTTGGATAATGTTTAGTACCAAGATTTTTTCAGTGGTTTACTGATAAAAAGATATTTTGGCAAACAAGTTTTTTGTCCTAAAGTGCTCGACATTGAGAGAGAGATTGGCTGTTAATAGGATTAATGTAAAGAAGTTTGTCACTTAACCGAGCAGGTTTATGCCGACTTCGAAGTTTCGTGAGGTTATTTGTACATTTGGTTATCAATCACTTTTTTATACAATTTTGAACACGTCGATGTGGTGTAATGCTTCGCTAGAACCTGTTGCAACTAAGTCGTGAGTACGATACTCATTGCGTAACTCATACTTTTGCCTATGTATCAATCTAAGTGCTGCTTAAAAACCAACATTCTTTGATAATTTTCATAAAACACAATTGACAACGAATATATAAATACATATTCCGCTACCTGTCCACAGAATTATAAAGCTATATAAATTAATTCTCTTTCAATAACCCCCCCCACATACACACACACGCACGCGCGCATACATATATATATATATATATATATATATATATATATATATATATATACTACAGGTCATGATTATGAGGCAACCACTAGTTTTTCAAAAGAAATGATTTTTAGTATTTATTGTCAAGTGAATAATTCTAAATGAAAATAGAATGGTGCTTTTGTTATTATTAGTTTGAAAAATTTTACAAGGCAAAGACTTAAAGGTGAACTCGTCCAAATCACCCTAAATTTTCTTCATTCTTTCATTGATGAAACTGCAATATAGGTAATTATTGTTATTGTGCAGTATTAACAAAAGAACCATTCTACTTTCATTATTCACTTGGCAATAAATACTAAAACATAGTATGAAATACATCATTTTTTAAAACGCTGGAGTTGTCTAATGTTTATATGTATATATATATATATATATACCGACTTCGAAGTTTCGTGAGGTTATTTGTGTATTTGGTCATCAATCACTCTTTTATACAATTTTGGACACGTCGATGTGGTGTAATGCTTCGCTAGAACCTGTTGCAACTAAGTCGTGGGGACGATACTCATTGCGTAACTGACTCATTTGCCTATGTATCAGTCTAAGCACTGCTTAAAAAACCAACACTCTTTGATAATTTTCACCAAAAACGACTGACAACGAGTGTGTTTGTGTTATGTTCGAGCTATAGCTCGAACATAACACAAACACACTATAAAGTTGAACTTTGGATTAAGTGCATTGAAAAGAATTATGTTAAAAAATAAATATTTCCTGTATAAAATCTGCATATGAAATCGTCCGATCATCAAAAATACCTTAGATTTTTTTTTTAGCGTATATGTGCGTTGTGGTGCAGTGGAATTCGACTTCGAGAAATCGGGTAGCCGAGTTCGAATTTCAGTTGAATTCATTGCGTTCACTTACGCGCAAATACCCTTGGGAAAGGTATTAATCCGTCTCTTCTCTCCAGTTATGGGTTAAATAACAGGACAGATTGGGTTCTTTATCCTTGGTTGGCAACCAGTCTACCGCAGAAAACAATGGCAACCTACTGCGGGATAATTTCTGCCCAGTCAGTCATGTCTCTTTCGAGACATGATCGCCCAAGCGTGTATCACGTATGGCACTTAACTGCATGATCATAACGTTGTAAGTTGAATTATAACAGAGTGATATTTTATCGACTTTTTCGGGTAAAAAATGTACTTTTTAAGTGCTATTCGATATAGTAAATGATTTTTTTTGTTGCTGGATTACTGGCTCTTATTAAGGTAGCTAGAAAAAAGCGATATTGACATCCATAAAATTTATACTGAGTCTACTCGTTACAGTAAGTGATTTCCAGACAATGCTACCGTGTACAAGACAATATCAATGTGAATTGTCCTCGAAGAATTGCCTTTAAATAATATGCTGTTCATTATTTAAATACTGTTGCTGCTGCTGTAGTCTGTGATCATCCGAACAATGATAGTGATTATGATGGAGGCGAGTTGCCATAGTAACAACGATGCCCACGCCTCACGGCTGAGGAAGCAATCACAGACGCTCGTAATTCTTTGGGGAAAACTGATGTAACAGTTCCATTGCCTGCAGACTTCCTGAAGTCGAACATCTCTCTCTTGTCTTTGTTTTGTTTTTGTTTTTAATTAGAAAGGCCAAGAGATATTTCGCGCGCCTCTCAATCTGACTTGCGCCAGTCCCACTTCTACCTTACCATGATACTATTATCACAGCTTGGAAAATGGCAGCCGTCCTTCCAGACATAACTTGACTTCGTCAAATCACACTGTACTAACTTGCAATCAGAACGAGAACGATTGAAATTAAAAAGGAAAAGAAGGAAGATAAAAATTAGAAACGATAAAAAAAGATTCAATCAATTTTCTTGGATTTTCGAGAACAAGGAAGCATTTTTTTTTTTAATAAGTTCACGATTTTTCTTTCGTTTTTTTTTCTTTTTTTTTTTCTTCGGGAATGAGAAGTTACTTCTTTTTTATTACTTAACGGATAAAAAAAAATTGTGGTTTCCTCTTTTTTTAGTCATTCTTACTTTCTTTTATAATTTTCTCTTGTTCACATGTTTTTCTTTAAATTATTTTCATTTTCTTATTCGTCTTTGTATGTTTTTTTTTCTCCCTCTTTTATCTTCTTTATCATTTTTTCCTCTATAAATAACAATATATTTTATATACTTATATATATTTTTTATCTATCTTCTTCTTCTATGTGCCCTGTCCCTTCAGGACGTAGGCGATCATGGTTCTCCACGTCTCCCTATCCCTTGTGGCTCTTAGTATGTTTGCTCCTGTTACTCCTGGCAACCCCTGTTTCTTCATCCACCTGATCAAGCCGTTCAAATATATTATCCGCTGCCTTCCTCTGTCTCTCTTTTCTTCTATCTGGCCAGTCAGTATCAGGTTCTCCAAGCTCTCCTTCCTCATTGCATGTCCCAGGAATTTCCATTGTCTCTTCCTGATGCTCGGTATTAATTTCCTTTTCGTTTCTATCCTTTCCAAAACCTCATCATTGCTCACATGCTCGATCCATGATATCCACAACATCATTCTGTAGAACCACATTTCAGTTGTGCTTCCTTCATCTCCGATGATATTGTCCAGCAATTACTGCCATATTGAACACCTGACATCACATAGCAATCCAGCACTGTCTTCTTTGTTTCTAGTGAAATTTTCCTGTCTTTTAATACTCTACTTAGCTGGCATGCGTCCTTTGGTATGCCAGTTCGCATTTGGATCTCTGTGTCGCACATTCCGTTTTCTGTTAGAACACTTCCCAGGTATTTAAATTGTTGTACCTGTTTGATTTTAGTATCCCCCACCTGTATTTGGCATTTGGGGCTGCTCTTTTTGCTGATGACCATGTATTCGGTTTTCTTGCACTTTATTTGTAGTTCTTTCTTATCACTCACTTCAGCTACATCCTGTAGAAGGGTTTACAAGTCAAAGGTCTTGTAGTTTCTTTACAATGCCTGCTATCAGCACTGTATCATCTGCGTACCTTATGTTGTTCAAATTGTGGCCTCCGATGACAAATCCTGGCATAACATCTACGGTCATCAGAATAGACTTGCTGTACAAGTTGAATAGATCCAGTGAAAAACACATCCTTGTCTTACGCCCCTTTCTAACTTTGTATATCTGCTGAATTAATTACCTGTCCGTATGCAGGCGGTTTGCTGCCAGTAGAGATTCTTGATTACTCTTATGTCTTTCCCAAATATGTCGAGACTGCTGAGCATCTCCATTAATTCTTTGTGGTGTATTTTGATGAATGCCTTAGCATAAACGGTAAAGAATAGGTACACGTAATTCTTCAATTGTATTGCCTTTTCGGAGAGCATCCTATTCATAAATATGGCGTTCCTTGTTCCAGTGTCTTTGACGAACCCGCACTGTTTTTGTCATTTCCGGTCTGATTATGCTTCTCGCTCTATTCATCAGGATTCGGTGGATCAGTTTTGTAATTTGGCTCATTACTTTAAATAAAAGAAAAAACAATAGACTGAAAATATATAGAAAGTGCACTGATTACTAAATAATCCAAAATTGCGCCCATTTTTTTAAATTTTAATTTCAGCGTTTCCACATAATCATCACTTACTCCCGATACATAATTATAACCAACGTTTGTGTTTATATCTTCCACTCCTACAAATATATAATTTTATCAATGAAAACATTAATTTAGTCTTATGAAGTCCTTCTAGAAAACGAAATGCGTTACACATAATTTTTCCACTTTTTCATTCAGCATTTTTTCTTTTTTCTTTGCCACACAAAAAATGATTATGATTATTACATATCTAAACTTATTTATAAATGGAATTTTGTCTGTGTGTCTGTGTGTGCGTGTTCGTTACCTATAGACTCCGAAATGGCTGAACCGTGCGAGTGTTAAAAAAAAAAAGAAACAAGCACGCATATGAACTTTCTGACCTGCTCACCACTTATCTCTATATATACACGATACTTTGGCCATCAGAAAAACAAACGGATTTCAATATGTAAAGTTACAAGTCTATTCGCCAGGATAGAGTCAATTTTAGACTCGAAACACTCAGAGGACTTATTTAGCCCTCAAAATTCAGTTTACGACGAAAAACTTATTTGATATCGATACCAGGAAACCAAAGTTTGACTTACATCCATTGATTTTTCTTTCAGTCTACGGTTTCGCTTTAACTGGAAACAACTATTGCTTCTTAGTCTTTTGTGTCAACGTCCAAAGAGTCTGAGCTCCAGGACCATGGATTAGTTTTAAAGCTTTCATTACACCCGAGCAACGACGTGCTATACTGCTAGTTATATAACAATCATAATCATTTTTTGTGTGGCTATGTGCAAACATTGTTTTTCGAGTATTGTCATTGAGTATGTCGGATTTTCTTTTTAGAATCGTATCATGGCGCGTCTTTTAAAGATACAATGTCGTTCAAACCTTTTTTTAATTGTGAAATATATTTGACATGTTTATTCCTAAACAAAAAAAAATATTATTGACACAATCTTATAAGTTAAAATATTTGCTTTGCTACAGGTTTTTTTTTTAATTCGTCACAATCACTTTTGCACATTTATGAATCTACCATTCATCCATGCCTTGAATACTGTTGCCATATCTAGTCCGTTGCTCCTGCTGTATATATCGAAGTTCTCGACAAAATCCAACCCATAGCTAGTGAGAGAAGAAAGATATTAATACCTTTTACAATGTTATGTGCGCGTAAGTGAGTGCAACGAATTTAGCTGGAATTCGAACTTGGATCTCCGGGTTCTCTTTCCACTGCACCACAACGCACATACTCCCTAGAAATTTCAACCGTCTCTTTCTAGTGTCAAGCCTTTTTGTTTTTCATTTTCTCTAAATCTTCGTCGTTGCTCACATATTCGGTCCATGATTTGTTTGCCATTTCTTTCTACGGCAGACTGGTTGCAAACCGAGTCTATAGAACCTAATCTGTCCTGCTATTCAGCCCATATCTGGAGGGAGAAGAGAGGGATTAATACCTTTCCCAAGACTATTTGCGCGTAACGAATTCGACTGGAATTCGCATCAAAATTCATTTTAAATTGATTTGATAAATGCTGTCTGTTTAATATTTTATTGCCTCTTTATATATTTCTAGTTGTTGTACATCCGCATCCAATTTGGGGATAAGCTGTCAAAAATTATTTCATGTTCTTCTCTGCTTTTGTTCTTATACTTTTCACCTCAGTTATTATTAAAAACTGAATGTTGTCGTACGGTAAAAAAATAGTTTGTTAACGCAATCTTGACATTTTTAGAGAACTGTAGAATCTATATATTAATACCGTAGTACGGGTGTCACGCTCTAGAAAGAGACATGAACGCACACCCAGACACAATAGATGAAACACATAAACGCCGGACGACGTACACACAAACATGCCTGATAAATGAAATAAAATGTCGAACAGGAAATATAAAACGAAAAGAGAATTACTGTAGAATATATATCATATATTATCAAATAAGAGAGAGAGAGGGGGGGGTTACTGTACTTATAGTGTTTTTGTGCTTTAAATAATAATTGTAGGTTTTTTTTTTCATGTTGTACTCATCTGATTCTCCTTCAACTAAGAAAAATACTTCTCATCCGTTTATTTTTATTTATTTTTATCCAATCTTTCCTTCAATTCTTGCTGTGAACAACATAGCAATTCGTAGTTTTTATATTATAATACAGTAATAACTACCTAGGTACCTTTGTGTGCGACACTTTTGCTGTAATGAATTAAATTAAATGTATTTTAAAAATGCATTATATTTCCGGAGAAAATCATTGTAATGGAAGAAAGAATAAGACAACAAAGAGAATGGCAGAGAAGAAGACAAGAACGATTACAAGCAGAAAAGAGACAAGCAATCGGTAAACATAATAGAGAATGAATGCAAGAAAGGAGGAATGATATGAACGAAGACGAGAGAGAACTTCACATTTATGATTGTTATTGCAATATTTTGTTACAGTTGTTAAGTTCAAATAAGTAATGATGCAATTTCTAAGGATATTTTATCGTCATGTGCTTATTCAATCATTACCTGAATAATTAAGATTTATCAGAATATTAAAAAAAGAAACCGTGAAAATTTCACAGGTTTTTTTTTTAATCGAATCACCCCGAGCAAGGCGGTAACGCCACTGATGTGCAGGGGGCTACGTAATAGTGAAAAGACTGGAAAAGATAAAGCCGGAAACCACATCCTAAACAAGGAACAAGGGATGAGCCTCTTAACCTGTTCAATAGACATGGGTGGAGTGTGAACCGGGCGATAGATTGATCTATCTACTCCAATTTAAAAAAACAAAACGAAAATGATCCTCTTAACCTGTTCAATATACGTGGGTAGAGTGTGAACCGGGCGATAGATAGATCTATCTACTCCAATTGAAAAAAAAAACAAAGTGAGAAGATTGGAAAAGAGAAAGCTGGAAACCACAGCCTAAACAGGGAACAAGGGATGAGCCTCTTCACCTGTTCAATAGATATGGCTGGAGTGTGAACCGGGCGATAGATTGATCTATCTACTCCAATTGAAAAAAAAAGTGAGAATATTGGAAAAGAGAAAGCCGGAAACCACATTCTAATCAGGGAAAAAGGGATGAACTTCTTAGCCTATTCAATAGACATGGATGGAGTGTGAACCGGGCGATAGATAGATCTATCTCCTCCAATTGAAAAAAAAAAACAAGGTGAGAAGATTGGAAAAGAGGAAGCCGGAAACCACAACCTAAACAGGGAACAAGGGATGAGCCTCTTAACCTGTTCAATAGACATGGGTGGAGTGTGAACCGGGCGATAGATTGATCTATCTACTCCAATTGAAAAAAACAAAACGAAAATGAGCCTCTTAACCTGTTCAATATACGTGGGTGGAGTGTGAACCGGGGGATAGATCTATCTACTCCAATTGAAAAAAAAAACAAAGTGAGAAGATTGGAAAAGAGAAAGCTGGAAACCACAGCCAAAACAGGGAACAAGGGATGAGCCTCTTAACCTGTTCAATAGATATGGCTGGAGTGTGAACCGGGCGATAGATTGATCTATCTACTCCAATTGAAAAAAAAAAGTGAGAAGTTTCGAAAAGAGAAAGCCGGAAACCACATCCTAACTAGGGAACAAGTGATAAGATACTAAACCTGTTCAATAGACATGGGTGGAGTGTGAACCGGGCGATAGATGGATCTATCTACTCCAATTGAAAAAAAAAAACAAAGTGAGAAGATTGCAAAAGAGAAAGCCGGAAACCACATCCTAAACAGGGAACAAGAGATGAGCCTCTTAATCTGTTCAATAGACATTGGTGGAGTGTGAACCGGGCGATAGATTGAGCTATCTACTCCAATTGAAAAAAGAACAAAGTGAGAAGATTGGAAAAGAGAAAGCCGGAAACCACATCCTTAACAGGGGAAAAAGGGATGAGCCTCTTAACCTGTTCAATAGATATGGCTGGAGTGTGAACCGGGCGATAGATAGATCTATCTACTCCAATTGAAAAAAAAACAAGGTGAGAAGATTGGAAAAGAGAAAGCCGGAAACCACATCCTTAACAGGGGAAAAAGGATGTGCTTCTGAACCTGTTCAATAGACATGGGTGGAGTGTGAACCGGGCGATAGATAGATCTATCTACTCCAATTGGAAAAAAAAACAAAGTGAGAAGATTGGAAAAGAGAAAGCTGGAAACGACATCCTAAACAGGGAACAAGGGATGAGCTTCTTAACCTGTTCAATAGATATGGCTGGAGTGTGAACCGGGCGATAGATAGATCTATCTACTCCAATTGAAAAAAAGACATGGGTGGAGTGTGAAGCGGGCGGTTTAAATTAATACGTATAATTAGTATCATATATATGGCGTCATTTTTAAAATCACTGACTTGATTGCGCAGAAAAAGAAAATATAAAATGTACGTATAATTATTTTATACATTTATTAATATTTTATCAGTCAGTTAAGTGCCATACGTGATACACGCGTGGGTGATCATGTTTCGAAAAAGACATGACTGACTAGGCAGAAAATTTTCCCGTAATAGGTTGTCATTTCTTTCTGCGGTAGACCGGTTGCCAAGCAAAACTATAGAACCTACTCTTTCCTGTTATTCAAATCATAGCTGGAAGGAGAAGAGATGGATTAATACTTTTCCCAATTATATTTGCACGGAAGTGAATCTAACGAATTCTACTGGAATTCGAACTCGGCTCTCCAATTTCTCATTCTGAGTCGATATCTATTGCAGCACAAATCTCATAATATTTTATGCACGCATGAAATACCCTCTACATGAAAAGTAATATTTAATAATATTTCATCGATATATGCAAGAATTGTGCTAAATTTTCATAACTGACATGTCAACCTACGGAAGTTTTGTTGGCCAATGTAATAGTTTAAAGTTTTTATTATCTGTATTAGAGTTGCAATCTCCCAAAGAATATGCAAATTTATAAATAACATTTTTTTTTTTACATAGGAGGGAAATTTGATGTTTAACTGTTTTAAACTTGTCATACTAAACATAATCATTAGATGATATATCACATAGAATGGCTTTTTCCTCTTGTTTATAATTTAGCTGCGTCTAGTTACAGTGGAAAATTATTTAATAACGTTTTTCTTTTTATATTAGAATGACTGTTTGTGTTCTTTCATTATCAAAAATTCTTTAAAGTTAATTTTATTTACTCGTCGACGATATTGACCTCGGGTGGTAAAACCTGTTCAAGTCCCAGTTATGGGAAAATAATAAACATCTAAACAAAGACAAACATTGTTAAGCCATAAAAATACATAAAAATACTTTTTTTTATAGTAAAAATACAGCAATACATTTTCATATAAAAAATTACCGAATTTACGAATTTACATGTCCTTTGAAGAATGTTCTTGAACATTCCAAATTTGTAAAGCTAAAGATTTAATTAATGAACAAAATTTCAGAGTTTAGGCGGAGACATTAAAAGTATAGTGTTGACGTAGACTTAACTGAACAGGAAACAAAAGATAAACTTCTACTTCTGTTCAAAAGAACGGGGTGGGTATGAATCGGATGATAGGCGAAAATATCTATTCCTATTGGGAAAGGAAAAAATATTAAGTGAAAAAAAAAAAATTAAAGTTTAGGCGGAAACGTTAGAGGTGTATGCTTTAGACAGAACCGGAAACCCAATCCTGAAGATTGATGCAGGAATAAAACTTTTTTTCTTCTTCTATGTGCCATGTCCCTTCAGGACGTAGGCGATCATGGCTTTCCACGTTTCCCTATCGCTGGTGGCTCTGAGCACGCCTTCTGTTACACCATGCGACCTTCGTTCCGTCATCCACCTGATTAGGTCCTTCAAATATGTTATCCATTGCTTTCCTCTGTCTCTTTTTCTCTCTATCTGGCCTGTTAGTATCAGGTTCTCCAAACCCTCCTTCCTCATTGCATGTCCCAGGAACTTCAGCTGTCTCTTCCTGATGCTCAGTATTAGTTTTCTTTATGTTTCCATCCTTTCCATCACTTCATCATTGCTCACATGCTCGATCCATGATATTCGCAGCATCATTCTGTAGAACCACATTTCACTTGCTTCAGGTTTTGCCTTCATCTTTGATGATATTGTCCAGCATTCACTGCCATATTGAAGGACGGACAGCACGTAGCAATCCAGTACTCTTTTTCTTGTTTCTAGCGAAATTGTTCTGTTTCTTAATAGATTACTCAACTTCTGGAATGCTTCCTTCGCCATGATCTCTGTGTCGCACTTTCCGTCTTCTGTTATAACACTTCCCAGGTATTTAAATTTTTGTACTTACTTAATTCTAGTATCCCCGATCTGTATTTTGCATATTGGGCTGCTCGTTTTTCTGATGGCCATGTATTCTGTTTTCTTGCAGTTTATTTCTAGTCCTTTCTTGTTACTTTCTTCAGCTACCTTCTGTACGAGATCTTGTAGTTTCCTTTCTGTGTCCGCTATCAGCACTGTATCATCTGCGTATCTTAGGTTGTTTAAACTGTGGCCTCCGATTACGAATCTAGGCATAACTTCTAGGGTCCTCAAAATATTCTCGCTGTACAAGTTGAACAGATCAGGTGAAAAGACACATCATTGTCTTACACCTCTATTCTATCTTGCATATCTACTCAAATCATTACCTGTCCGTTTGCAAGCGGTTTGCTGCCAGTAAAGATTCTTGATTACTCTTAAGTCTTTCCCAAATATGTCAAGGCTGCCGAGCATCTTCATCAATTCTTCGTGGCGTATTCTATCAAACGCCTTCGCATAATCAATAAAGCACAGGTAAAAATCCTTCTTCATTTGTATTGCTCTTTCAGAGAGCATCCTAATCATAAATATGGCATTCTTTGTTCCTGTGTCTTTAACGAAACCACACTGTTCTTGTCCTATCACTGGCCTGATTCTGCTTCTCGCTCTATTCATCAGGATTCGGACGATCTACTCCTCTTAAAAAGGAAAAAATGGCGAGGAGTGATGATTTTCAAAACGTAGCTTAGATGTGACACAAAGTATGGAGCACCAAGTGAGACTCAAACTCACTACTCAGTGATAATTTCGCTAGCGAGACTAGCTTGCGAAACTTTACACCATGTTGAAGTACCAAACTGACACTATAATATCAACAAATTATTTCTATCCAATTTTTTATTATTTTCTTTTTTTTTCTTTCAAATCTCCAAATTAGTTGTTTTGTGTTTTGGTAAATTTGCTAAAGTTCATATTTAGTTTTTCTTTTGTTATTTATTTTTTCCGAATGATATTTTACAAGGTTGAAGTCTAAGAGACGACTTATATAACAGTTAAAAGGGGTAAGAAAACACCAGAATAATGCAACAACTATTATTATGTCATTTTCATCATAATTCGATTTCTGCTTTGGTCACACTACTTACCAAGTCAACGGAAAGACTTAAGGCAGGTCAGGGTGTATTGTTATGGCTACATATGTTTTTTGTTGTTTTTTATTTTTATATCTCCCATAACATACCTAGCGTTACATCGACAAAGTTCTGCTTAGTGTGTGGGCTGTACTTAACAAGACATTTTTTTGTATATCTCTTAAGCTGGGGTTTCCAGGGATTCTTTCAATGTGTTGTTTCGTTCATTTTTTTATCATTCCAAGTGCACCCACTATCACTGGTATGATACTTGTTTTTCAATTTCCACATTTTTTCTATTTCAATTTACAGGTCTTTATATTTTGACATTTTTTCGATTTCTTTGGTTACTATGTTACAATCCGCTGGAACAAGCCATATCAATTAATAGGCAAGTTTTTTTTCTTTTTGGTTTTTAACAATAACGTCTGACCTATTTGCTTCAATTTTTCTGTCTATGGAAATGGTGTAATTCTATAGAATGGTGACATCTTCTATTTCTGTAACCTGAGTGATATTCATACCAGTGTTTGTTTACATATTTTCCATAGTATTTGCACATTGTCCAGTGTAAATATTACCCCACTCTATCGTGACAATTTTTATATTAATTTGGCGCAAGCAAAAACATCCTGTTATTATTATTAATATTCTCAAAACAGTGCAAAATATTTAATAAACGTGAAATAATAATAATATACCTAAAAAACGAATAATATTTGATGCCTTTTTATATGGTCTAGATTATTTTAACCGTTATGCATGACATAATTTCGAACTGTTTTAAACACCAGCTCTCTTTAAAAAAACATGTGCACCTCATCCGAATCCATCACAGACAAAGTAGAATTATGATAAACATACACACATAAATTATACGAAAATTGCTTGACAAGTCAAATGCACATGAGGTCAGCATGGACAAAGAAAATCAACTCCTAAAATAAACCACTTACTGAACGGTCATGTTTATATTGCCATGGAAGCAAGGAACTTCGATAACGTGACCACAATAGTATCAACTATAAGTACGCATGAGCTTATAGTGTGACGAACTTAAAGATATGTTATGGCCAAAGTGCGGATAATTGATTTACTAACCCTCGTAGTTGTCATGGTGACTGTATCCTAACTGCTTATTATTTGTAGTAGTTAAGAATAAAGTTGCTGGTCATTAACTAATAACTACGTTCAACAGACAAGAAAAAAACAAAAAAACAAAAAAAAAACGGAGGATTGACAACGATAAATCTCCGTAACTGACACTAAAGACTAAAATCTATTCAATAAAGTTAATGTGTGTATGGTGGAATCGTCATTTATTATTCTGAAGAAAAAAACAAAAAAAACATTGAAATTCTAAATGCATGTTTATATGTCTACTAGCAGCAACGTGTCGAATTTGACCTAAATAAGGCCCTGTGCTCGCCAGTAGCAAAACTGTGGTTTCTATCAATGACGACCCAATTAGGAATAGAAAAGGGAATATTTTAGAGTTCGGTGGGTTTGTGCTACTCCTATCCACAGTATTGACTTGATGTAGCACCAACTGATTATTAATTTTTTTTTTCGATTGCCGCAAAATGCTTTGGGGAGAAGATTTTATCAATAGTTCGTCGAAAAAGTTTCCACTTCAGAAACTGCGGAATTTAAAAAAAAAAAAAAAAAAGATCATAATCAATGCAAACAATGGTGAAGAGATAATTGAATAAATGATATTTATTTGATTTATTTTGAAGAATAAATTTTAAAAACAAAAATGAAAAGTGAACCAAGATAATATTTCGAAGTATTTCGACAAAAATAAGTAAACATAAACATGACAGCATGTTGGAGAAAGTGAAGTATCAGTAACATAGATGAAAAATTAACGTGAAGCCGGCAAACTTGAGCCTTCGTATTCGCAAGAAAAATAAAAAATAAAAATAAAATAAAAACAAAAATAAAAACAAAAACAAAACAACGGAGTATCAAAGGGACTGTTTTTTTATTTACACCGCCCTTCTTTTAATTACCTTTACAAATTTCGGTAATGCTTATTGCTTTGAAAATCGATCATTAGAATTGTAAAAAACCTAAACAAATGGAAGTTAATTTGTACGTTTTTTTTGGGTTTTTTTTTGAGAACTGACAACAAAAATAATAAACACTATTTATTAGAGTCTTTAACAATAGTTGGCAAAACATCGGCTGATTGCTAATTAGTTCGGATTTTATATAATGTTAAATAATAAGGATAGTCCTATATAGTTAGTTCACAATTCCCATATTTTAATAATTTAGTAATCTTTTTATAAATTTAGGAATAAAAATGTTTTTCACATTTATTTCATTATAAATTGGTAAATAATAAATATTAAAATGCGTTTGTTCTAATTGCATTAGTTCTTGTGCTGTAAAAATAAAGATTCTTGCAAATCGTGTTTAATATTTTTTATGTAAATTCTCAGAAACAAAACGAAAAAAAATTCACTTTCATCATATGTTTAGGTTTTATTAAAATTTTAAACATTGCTTTTTAAAACAGTAAACATTGGCTCGGAGAGAAGGTAGTGGTATCAAAAGATGAACCGTCATATTGACAATCCGTTCTGTTCGTAAGCTTTTACTTCATTTTCTGCATTCAAATGCGTTCGACACTAAAAAATACACTCATGATTCTTTTTCATTTAGCTCCCAAATGAGTGAATTTCTATCAAACTCTACGCAGTTCTTGGAATGAACAAAATCAATTGACGTATTTGATTAATAAAATTCTACCTCTGATATTATGGGATGTCTATTCAACCTAGAATGTCACAGATTGCGTAAACAGCCGGTTGAAAGGAAAATATCAAAAAGTGTTAATATTTTTGAACAGGCCGTATAACTGACAAGCTAAAGGGAAAGTCGGCTATTTTGTGTTGAACAACTAAATAAGTGCATGAGTTATGTGTCTGTATTTGTATGTGCCAGTGTGCTAATCTATTTGCATGCGCGTGTGTTGTGACGTGAAAACGTAGGTTACTGGGTGGGGGTATATTGGGGGAGAAATCCGCCCCATTCTGGAGTGAATCAGTCCCTCTGTCGACAGCCGACAAAATAAACAATTGTGGAACTTGGTATAAACAGAAAGTGGTAAAGTAAATCGGGGCAACGTGAAAAAAGTGGGTAAAGTAGGTTGGGGAGCTATGGGAAGGAAGAAAAGGGAAAGTAAGAAGGAAAGAAGAAATGAAGAAAGGAAAGACGGAAGGATGACGGTGGAAGAAAAAGAAGGAATACACAAAGAAATGAAAAGAAAGAAAAAGAAAAAAAAGGAAAGAAAAAGAAAATAAAAGTGAGATAAACAAAGAAAACAGAGGAGAATGGAAAGAAAGAAAGAAGGAAGGAAGGAAGGAAAAGTAAAAGAAATTAAGAAAAAAGACAAAGGTGAATTAAAAAAGAAATAAGAAGAAAAAGGAAAGAATATTAAGAAGGAAGGAAAGCATGTAAAAAAGAAAGGAAAAGTTGAAGAAAGAAAGGAGAGATCGGAAGGAAGGAAAAGTGAATTTAAAAAAAAATAAGAAGAAAAAGAAATGAATAGAAGGAAGGAAGGAAGGAAGGAAGGAAGGAAGGAAGGAAGGAAGGAAGGAAAAGTAAAAGAAATTAAGAAGGAAGGAAGAAAACGTGAATTAAAAAGAAATAAGAAAAAGGAAATAATCTTAGGAAGGAAGGAAGGAAGGCAGGAAGGAAGGAAGGAAGGAAGGAAGGAAGGAAGGAAAAGTAAAAGAAATTAAAAAGGAAGGAAGAAAAGGTGAATTAAAAAGAAATAAGAAAAAGGAAATAATCTTAGGAAGGAAGGAAGGAAGGAAGGAAGGAAAACAAAAAAAAAAATCCGAAGAAGAGTTAACTTTATAACAACTAACTCCCGTGTGCATTATTAAAATCAATTAGAATATCTGTCAGTTAAGCGCCATACGTAATACACGCTTGGCCGATCATGTCTCGAAAGAGACATGACTGAATATGTTCCCGCAGTATGTTGCCTTTACTTTCTGCGGTGAACTGAGTGCCAAACAAGGCTACAGAACACAATCTATACTGCTAGAGGGCTGGAGGGAGAAGTGGTGGATTTCTCAAGATTATTTGCGCGCAAGTGAATGCAACGAATTCAAATGGAATTCGAACTCGGCACTCCGATTTCTTGTTCCAAGCCGATATTCACTACATCTCACGCACATTTATATGAAAATATAGAAAGAACAACGCTGTCGTGAACAGGGACTATAAGGAAAAAGACACTTCACTTCTTTTACTAATTGCGTTTTTGAATAAGGCCAGACAATGGTATTTGTCTATATTTCTGAGATGTAGTATTTATATTATTTACATTATTCGTACTATTGTCCCCATCTTTGTTGCCATTTGAACGACATTTCGGCCGTTGTACGCTCCGGCCTTCTTCAGGTGCTAGGAATTTCGAACCGAACCTTTTATTGCAATCACTGGCTTATATGAACTCTATTCTTTGTCTATTGCCTCTTCTGGTAGCCATGAGTTAGAACCCTGTAAGTTACTTGTTCACCACTGCTGTAACCTGGTATTGAACTCACAACTCTTTGGGTCAAGTCACAACAAAGAGGAGGAATAATGCTAGAGAATGGATTTGCCTAAATAACTGAACCAATACAAAAAATAAGCTCAGTTAAGAAATCTTCTGTGAATATGTATATCAATTCTTTCGATTACGAGTCATAATAATACTACTTTATTGGGTCTCGAGGTATAAATATTACGACTGGCCTTGCGCTACACTAGGTCGATACTGTTGAATATCTAAAGTGTTTTCATAAAAAAAAACTAAACAAAACAAATGAAGTAGTGAACGCCCCGTGCATTCTACACTGTTTTTATATCCCACCCATCTGCCTAGAAATATTTTGCGAAAACCTTTTATCAATGAAGATGAAAAAGTCATTCATACTTGCTAATAAAACTTGTCTTTTCCATCATTTAACCGAAGAATCTATAACACAATTGATCGCTGAAGCATGAAGAATGGAGGCCTGCATTTCTGGACAGTCTGGATACAATATGTTGGTGAAGGGAGTTATACAAGATAAAAAATTCAAGAATCGGCGATGAGCCGTTAAAGAAAAAAATCAAACAGTGAAAGAAAAGGAAATAATAATAAGAATTAATTTTTTAGGCAAAAAATTCTAGAAAAATTTAAATGAAAAAGAATTAAATTAATAAACAGAAAAAAATGAAAATGTTTTTTTTTATTAAAATAAAAGCGAAAAGAAAATTAGTCAAATTAAGACATAAAACTACACAATTCAATATGGCGTCCAAGTAGAAAAAACTCTTAAAAGTAGACGAAAAAATCAGCAGACGGAGTCAAGAAAAACTAAACCCTGTTGTGTGCGTGTGTACGCATGTGTTCCTGTGGCTGAAGTGAAAGAAAACGGCGGCTCGTATCAATTTGCCTAATTGGTTTGACGCCAATGGCGTTGTAGGAGCAACTGCAAACAGCAACGTCCGATAACCCACGGTAAGGAGGTGAGCGACAAACGAGAATCGTTTGCCCTCCCTTTCACTGACGGCCATTTGCCGGGCTGATTAATGTAGGCGAGGAGATCCTTTCCCCACCTATTCCCACTTCAACTTCCGCTGTACTGCGCAAGCGTGCGCATGTTCACGCATACAGGTACACATGAAAACACAGAGACAGTTTCAAAAAGAATAACATCTTTCGTCCTCGGCGCCCCTGAACAAAATATAGCAGAGGCCAAGGATTCATCCTTAGAGGGCAACACCTTCGTTGCACTAGAAAAGAATAAAAAAAATGATGGCTTCCTCTGATTTTTGTAATCTGACCGGCTTACTATTGTTATTTTTACAGTAGCCGAGAGCAACAAAAGAGCTCATGTGAAGTTGTGATGCCCCCACTACCAAAAAATAAAAAATAAAATAAAACGTTTAAAAATGCCATCACACTAGCGTTCTTCCGATGCAAGTCTTCAGTAAAGCGGCGCTAATTCTCGAGCGTGATTCACTTGGAGACTGGACATCCTACACCAGAGCAGTATGCGTAATTCGAGACATTTCTTGATGTTATAGAATTTATTGATATCTTGAAAATTTTCAGGAAAATAATACAAAGACAGCCAGCTGCATTTACCATATCACATAAAGATACGACCCATGAAGTAACCACTTCACCAAATCGTTTTTAAACTAACTGTTCACTCAATAGATGTGCGTTGTGGTGCAGTGGCTATCGACTCGGAACGATAAATCGGGAAGCAGAGTTCGAATTCCAGTTGAATTTCTTGCATTCACTTACGCGCAAATACCCTTGGGAAAGGTATTAATCCGTCTCTTCCATCCAGTTATAGTTTAAATAATAAGACAGATTGGTTTCTATAGCCTTGGCTGGCAACCAGTCTACCGCAGAAAGCAATGGCAACCTACCGCGGGATAATCTTCTGCCCAGTCAGCAATGTCTCTTTTGAGACATGATCGCCCAAATCGTGTATCACGTATGGCACTTAACTGACTGTTCACTCAATACAAATCCCAAGGGCCACTAAAAAAAAGAAAAGAAAAAGGGTTACTGAATGCGATTGTTGTATAAACGTAAGATTTGTTATTTTATTTTATTTTATTTTATTTTACGGCTTATCAACCTTTTTTCAGGTTACTTAGAGCCAGAAAATATTTTTTAGATTCTAAGAATTTTCTGGAGATAATCATTTATTGATACGAATTAACACATAGCTGGTGGGAGAAGTGGCAGATTCATACCTTTCTCAAGGGTGTTTGCGTGAATACAACGAACCCAAATGGAACTGATTTCTAATTCCGAGTCGTTATCAATTACAACACTCGTACATCCAAGCTTCCAGCACCTGGTCACTCCAAGAGGTCACACATCTAGGTATTAACCAGGTTCAACGTTGCTTAACTTCGGCGATCGTACGCGAATCGGTGTTTATGAACGTAAACGGAAGGGATAAAAAGTGCCGATTATGAGGATATGTCGCAAAGATAAGGGTTAATCCTAGACCTTAAAATTAGAAATTAGATTAGAGTGACCGGGGAAGCACCCGTTCGGGAGTCTGTTCCACAAAGTAATAGATCTAGAATTGAATTTCTTTTTTGCTAATGGAAAACGAAGGGAATGTGGATGATTTATCTCAGTGTATATGTCATAAAAGTTTTTAGTTGTAAAAGTCTGAACTGGTGGAACTAAGAATTGTATAGGGTGGTCAATGAAAACTGAAGGATTTGAAAAAGTCATAACTTATTCGTTTTCAATCTTTTTTTTAAAATTTTTTTAGGTTATAGAGCATCCCTTGGAGATTAAAATGTCTACGTATGATGTCCAGAAAAACTTGATGAGTGATGAGGCTCTTTTTCATTTAAACGGGCACATCAAAAAATAAAATTGTGATTTTGGGATACTGAGAATCCCAGTGAATCGCATCAACATCAATTGCATCCCCCAAAATGTACGGTTTGGTGCGGCGTTATGGTTGAAAGCATTATCGGTCCCTATTTCTTTGAAACTAGGGAAGTTAAACCTGAAAGAATCAACTGGGCCATGTATAGGGCAATGCTTGAAAATTACTTACTCCCACTCAGTATGGTTCCAACAGGATGGTGCTTATGCGCACACTGCCCGGACGGCGATATACCTTCTGCGAGAAATTTTCAGTAAACGAATTATTTCAAAAAATGTTGAATTTGATTGGCCTCCACGCTCACCTGATTTGATGGTACCATTCTTCTTTTTGACGGGCTACTTGAAAGAACTTATAATCTTGTGTAAATTAAGTGAAACAACTGATTTAGTTTCCTTTCTTTCACTATACGATCAGTTTTAGACCAACTGGAAAGACAGGGTGCAATCGATTTCTATTTTTTCCTCAGATAAGGTTATTTGCAATGATGTGCAGTAATATAAATCTATTTTCATGGTGTATGATGAAATTTGTTTGGCCTTAGAAAATATTGCGTCATCCGTGATTGCATCAGATTTTTATCATTCCCACTTTTGCCTCGACTGTCGATTAGTTGTCCTACGATGGACGTTAGTCCAAGGATACATACGAAAGTTGTAACGCTTTACGAACACACTGGCAGGCCTTACAGAGAGATCGTGGATATTGTTGGTTTCAGCTCTTCAACTGTCAGTTGTGTCATCAAGGTGAAGAAACAAACTGGATCTATCAGTCCAAAACGTAAAGAAAAATGTGGTCGGAAGAGAAAAACAACGCTAAGAAGCGACATGAAAGGTTTTAGAAAAACATTATTCGCTTTGTTTCAATTAATTTACACAAGGATGTGAGAAAAACATTAAAGCCGAAATATGACGTTTGAAACCTGAAACCTTACATATGTTCACGGAAAATTCTATGAAAGAGCTTGTATTTGTGATCAGGAAAATGGTAGTCATTTGAGACTTGTTTTTCACACATAATAGAAAAATACATTAATTATATTTTCAAATAAATAATAATAAAAAACATGTGTTTGCAAAGTTATTTTTGTTTTATATCATTCAGTCAATTCTATATTTATTAAATGATATGAGTTTGATTCAAAATTCCGAAAAAGATTACCGAATATGATAAATATCTGAAGAAAGCAAGTTCGTTGTACCAAAACGTTGAAACTATAAGTTACTTGTTTACCACTGCTGTAGCCTGGTATTGAACTCACAACACTCAGGGTCAAGTCACAGGAACTAACCAACGTTTATATCCACTTGACCATGTGCTGAACAAGTAACTTGCAGGATTAGAGGGAGATAACTCATGACTACCAAAAAGTAGCTCTAAGCAAAAGGGATGAAGATGATATACCCCAGTGATTGTAATAAAAGTTTCGATTCGAAATTTCTAGCACCTGATGAAAGCCGGAGCATACAAAGGCCGAAACGTCGTACAAATGGTAACAAAGATGAGGACAACAGTCCGAATAATGTAAATACTGTAAAAAATGTGTTTGTAAAAGAATGTTTTTGTTTTATATCATTCAATCTTTCAGTGGCAAACCTGTAGTTCGTCAGAACATTTGCTATTAAAAAAAGCGATAGAACTGCGGAGAAGGGCTGTACAGTGGAAAATAATCACGCATAAATTTTCGAAGACGTTTATGGAACTCTATCAAAGCTGGAAAATGTGGTCTGATCAGTTCTAGCCTAACTATGGCGATATAACTTGTATGTCCGATCTGTCTCTGAATCTATAAAGACAGAGAATAGTAGAGTTTCAGTTTGAGTTTTGTTTAACAGCATATCAACCTCTGTGGGTTATTTAATGCCAAAAAGGTGGGGTCTTAAGGTATTTTTTTTATTGTTCGCTTATAATGGGAAGGTTCATTTAGTCAGATTTTACTAAAAAATGACTTTTAGTTTTGTATTCAAAAATGTTTTGCTGAAAATATTTTTTTTTTCAAAATGTGTTATGGTAATAATTTTTCCTTCAAAATGTATCGTTAGTAATGTTTTTCCTTCAAAAATGTATATTTTTTTTTATAAAAGTCTATTTTTATGTATATCATAGTGTTTTGACCCCCGTTTTGGGGTTAACTATTTACCCATAGCTGGAACCCTAACAGGTGCTACCACTTCGAGTCAGGGTGGGCATGAAAACAACAGCAATTAAGAAGTGGTTCCATGTTTCTCACAACCTCCCAATCAGAGGCTTTGCTGCCGGATGCAGTTTAGAGAGAACAGTAGAGGGAGTCAGGTGTTTTTTGTAGCGATACAACGAAGCGGTCATTTTTCTGCTATTTGAGAATTGAAATATTGATTTGTGGAAGTATGTCGAGCCGAGAACGTTTGTGCCAACAAACGTATATTTAGTAACTAACAAATACTAAAAAGATACCATATTTCTCCATGTATAATACACATTTTTTCTAAAAGATAATAAACAAAATTAGAGGTGCGCATTATGCACAGCAACAAAAAATTCTTTAAAAATTACAGTTTCATTTGTCGATTTTAGTAGTGAAATGACTTCTTCTTTGTCTATGTGCTTTGTTCTTTTAGAACCTAGGCGATCATGGCCTTCCACGTCTTCCTATCCCTGGTGGCTCTTAGCACAAATATACGGCAATTGTGACTCCATAAGGATGTCAAATACAATCTTATGTACCTAAGAATATAAAACACTGTAAAATAAGATAAGAATTATCATAAAACAAAATTAGAATATTATTCTATTCCATTATTCTCTGTTTTTCCACATTTTATCAAAGAAAAACAATTTAATGAGTTTGCGCAGTAGGCATAATATAGGTATTTCCGATTCCTTTTAGAATCGGGATCGGAAATTTTGATAAATATCTTCAATTACAGCTTGAATAAAAGTAGGAGACATTGGCCGTAAAGAAACAAGGGAACTACAATTTATAGGGTTTGATTACCAAACAAGGGGTGCGTATTATGTGTGTGAAGAAATATTTTTCTGGACTTTTTTTTTTTTAATCATATCACCCCGAGCAAGGCGGTAACGCCACTGATGTGCGGGGGGCTGCGTAAGAGTGAAAAGATTAAAAGAGAGAAAGCCGGAAATCGCATTCTAAACAGGGAACAAGGGATGAGCCTCTACACCTGTTCAATAGACGTGGGTGGAGTGTGAACCGGGCGATAGCTTAGTCTATCTACTCCAATTGCTAAAAAAAAAGTGAAAAGATTGGAAAAGAGAAAACCGGAAACCACATCCTAAACAGGGATCAAGGGATGAGCCTCTACACCTGTTCAATAGACGTGGGTGGAGTGTGAACCGGGCGATAGCTTAGTCTATCTACTCCAATTGATAAAAAAAAAGTGAAAAGATTGGAAAAGAGAAAACCGGAAACCACATCCTAAACAGGGATCAAGGGATGAGCCTCTACACCTGTTCAATAGACGTGGGTGGAGTGTGAACCGGGTGATAGTTTAGTCTATCTACTCCAATTGACTTTCAACACAATTGTAACGGTGCGTATTATGGACGTAGGCGTATTATGCTTGAAGAAATAAAAATAAAATGTAAAAAACTTTTCTTCCGAATTTTGCAGTTTCGCAGAGACTCCCTTCTGCTTGTGGATGTACAATGAATCTATTGAATTCATTAGCACGTATCACAATTATTGTTAATAATACTTAATTGAAATACTGTAACAAATGTAATGTATATTAGATATAGTAAATTGAATAAAATAATGACTGATAAATATGTTAATTGTTAATGAATTAAATGCATTAATCATACCTTAACGAGAGGAGTGGAGACTCTACGAATCTTCAAGTCAGAAAATAAGTTATTTAAACTTTATTTATCTAATATTGATCATAAATACAGACTTCACCAAAATATATATACACATTTCAGGAAAAGAAAATCTTGCATGGATGTTGTAATACTGAATTTTATTCAGGCATTAATTTAGAGATTCGGACAACACGAGATTAATGCAAGTCCCTTTTAGACTCGATAATCACAAGAGATGCTCAAATTAGTGGCCGTTAGCTTCCAGGCATTTATTAATACGGCAAACTACTGATCATGCAATGTGTAAAGTTTATAATATAGTACAGAATATGTAAAACCAATAACCTCGTCGTTACTAGACAAAATAAATCCACTAATTCAAAACTATCAATGACCAATACAGTGTACCATTTTCAATGACAAATACAAAACTGTGTCACAAATCAGTTGCCTATATCGGAAATACTACCACCTAATTAAGATGACGCCTTACATGTCACCTGCTGAATCAAAGTGCTATTAAAAAGCATTTATTAACCCATAATTTAATAGAACCCATAAGGAAAATTCCTGTTGATATCATAAAACTCCTTTTAAATTCACATGACCGTCGACTTCTATTACAGAACCCCTATTGATTAAAGCCGTTTGTTTATATATATATATATATATATATATATATATATATATATATATATACACAAATAAATGATAATTTATAATACGTTATAGATAAATAATAAATTATAGTTTATAATAGTTTATTATATACGTCGAAAAAAAGCATACTTTAAAAACGGTTTCGATGATTCCTTGAGATTTTGTTCTCGGTGTATATCTTATTGCTCTGGATAGTATATATTGAACTGTCTTTATGGATCTCTCTCAAATATTTTATATTAAAAAGATCTATTTGGTTTATCTTCTCCGTTTACAGATTCGATATCATCACACACACACACACACACACACACACACACACATATATATATATATATATATATATATATGTGTATGCATAATTGGGTATCGCGACAGCAATTCTTCTTTTATACGATTTTCAAAAAAAAACGACTGACAAGGTTGTACGGTTAAGTTTTTTAATTCAATTTTTCTTGTGATCTTATAATTTTCTTTTCTGGACATAAATTATGTATAAATTATTCGAATGTTCATCATGCTCTAGCGCTTTCGTCTCTAGCACGACACAGTGTTTCATGCACTATGCAATCATCAGGTGCTTATTTGAGTATACTAAGATTACCTTCTGGCTACTTTTCTCTAAGGACTTTTACTTATTCAATTTTACTGTTGTTAAAAACTTCCTTGTTACTAAAGTAGATAGTTAATTTCTTCTTTTCCATTAATATCTTTCGTTGTTCCCTAGAATAAAATCTGCAAAAAAACACCCTTGACCAAGGGGCACAAAAAGTTTCACCTCAGCTCTAAAATATCTAACCTCTTAATGTTAATTTGACTTTTAAGATTTTGCTTTGTCATCATATGTTCAAGTTTTACTTTAAAACAAATTAAATTATAAAATTAAATCCAGCATCCCAGCATTATAATATATAAGTACTATGAACAGCGCGGAAAACAAAAAAATCCAAATCACGGAATGTTTGATAATAAGCACCTGATGATTACCTCGTGCTTGAAACTCCGAGTCGTGCTACAGAGGTAGGATAATAAATATATTTATTAATATATGCTTTATACCGCTGTTATATCACATCTTTTATTAACACCGGAAATATACTGATATTTGTGCGTCTACTTCCTGTACATCCATATGTATGTTTATTGATATTATATATATATATATATATATATATATATATATATATATAACATAGTGATGATCCACGTATACTGTCTTAATATGTATAGGAAAAACTACTAAAAAGTTGTAAGTTTAAAAATGTATTTTTTTTTACAGTATTTGTTTATTTCTATTATTATATTTGATATTTCAGACCGTTCTCGGCCCTTCATGAGAAACAAACACTGTCAAAAAAATACATTTTTAAACTTACAACTTTTTAGTAGTTTTTCCTATATATATATATATATATATATATATATATATATGAGGTATGCATAGGAAATATTCATCCAATAAATTTGCTTAAAAGAACCCAAAATGTCTGTTTAATTTGTTTTTGTATTTTTTCAATATTCAAAAAAGATGTTGAATATTTTGATCGAAATTTATTTTATTGAAGTTCATGTTAAATGTGTATTTTTGCGTAGATGGACAAAAAAACATCGCAATAGGATCTTCGAACAATGTGTCCGCAATTTCGATCACTGTACTGAACATCGTATTTGAAAATTGGAAACAAATACAAAGACGGGTATTTTCTCTTTTTTTTTTTTTAGACCAACTTGTTTAGATCAAGACTAGATACCTCCACAAAATCACTGAAAAAACAGCATAGTCAGAAGGGAAAAGGTCCCAAAAAATGAGTGGAGGTACCTAACAAGACAGATATTGACACAGACTTTTAAAATTATAAAAATAAAGATGGATGTCGAACAGTCGGAAAAAGGTAAATGAAAATTTCATTTTCTATGAAGTGTATAAACGTGTTACATACCTTCTCTTCGGCCCTGAACAAGAAAGCAACTATTACAAAAGTATGTCTCTACTAACAAGTCAAAAATGTCAGAAAATACAAATTCTAATCATGGTATGTACTCGCAAACCTTTTCTCTGTTAGTGTTCCAGCTATGGGCAAATAGTTAACTTCCAAACTAGGGTCAAAACTCTATGAAAGCATAAAAATAAACTTACATTATTCGGACTGTTGTCCTCATTTTGTTGCCATTTGTACGACGTCTCGGCCGTTGTACGTTCCGACCTTCTTCAGGTGATTGGAATTTAGAACCGAACCCTTTATTACAATCACTGGGGTATATCCTTAAGAACACATGGCCCAGTGGATATAGACGTTGGTTAGTTCCTGTGACTTAACCTAAAGAGTTGTAAGTTCAATACCAGGCTACACCAGTGTTGAATTTGCAGCGTTAGAGGGAGATAACTCATGACTTCCAAAAGAGGTACTACTACGCAAGGGATGAGAATGATATACCTCAGTGATTGTAGTAAAGGGTTTGGTTCGAAATTGCTAGCACCTGATAAAGGTCGAAGCGTACAACGGCTGAAACATCGTATACAAATGGCAGCAAAGATGAGGACAATAATCCGAATAATGTAAATACTGTAAGTACTACCTCATCTCAGAAATATAGACAAGTACTAAAAATAGACTTTTATAACAAAAGTTCCAAGAATACATTTTTAAAGAAAAAATACTACTAGCAATAAATTTTTGAAGGAAATGAATATCACCAGCAATACATTTTTGGAAAAAAATAACATGCCAGCAATACATCTGACTCTCTACAAACCCCACTTTACAAAAATAAGTCAATGAAACCTGATCTACAAACTTATCTCTTACAAAGAATATACATTCTAGTCATACAAATCTATTGTAAAAGTTTTCTCAACATTAAATAACCTGTAAAACATTGACATGACGTAAAGCCAACCAAACCAATCCAAACTAACAATGGTTATTATATCGTTAAATTTACTTAATACTAAAATATTACTTATACTACGAGTGCAAATAAACATTTATCATTGAAACTTGTTTTTGATATTTCTATGTTTACTGTTTTCATTATCGGAAGTTGGTTGGTTGGTTGATTTTGTTAAGAGGCATATCTCTATGATTCATTTGATGCTGAAATTTAAATTATTTGAACCCAATGTTATGGCTTCGAGTGAATATATTTTGAACATAACTGCATGCCTTCAATGAACGATAAAATGTATTGTTGGTAATTCTACTATGAAATTGTATAGCACATGTAGTAAAGTTACTAAAAAATATTTTAAAGCAAAATGATCATCAGTATATTTTATAGTAGAATTACCAACAATACATTTTCTAGAAAAATAATTAACAATAAATTTTATTTGTAATTGAAGGCATACGATTTCGTTCAAAATATATTTGGTTGAAGCCTTAAAACTGTGTCTAAAATATTTAGAATTAGGCATTAACCCACAAAGGTTGATTTGCCGCTAAACAAAATCAACCAGCCAATCCCCACTTACATTCATACTACACACCACAATTGTCATAACCATTTTAACAGTAACCTTCTACATCATATATATCTCGAGCCATGTATTGAGTGAAGTTTAAAATATAAAATACTAGCAGTATAGCCAAGTGTTGCTCGGGTGTAATGAAAGCTTTAAAACTAATCCATGGTCCTGGAGCTCAGACTCTTTGGACGTTGGCACGAAAGACTAAAAAGCAATAGTTGTTTCCAGTTAAAGCGAAACTGTAGACTGAAAGAAAAATGAATGGATGTAAGTCAAATTTTGATTTCCTGGTATCGATATCAAATAAGTTTTTTCGTCGTAAACCGAATTTTGAAGGCTAAATAAGTCCTCTGAGTAAATGGTATCATGGCTGAGACTAAGAATTACAATTATACCTACTTAGAGCCAAACCCGAAGCAAAAACTAAAATAAAACGGCTGAAAAAAAACCAGACATACAGGCAGATAAACAGACACACATACACAAACATCTTGCTTTTATATATATATATTATCGATTTTCTGCACTATTGTAAAAACTGCAACCTTGAAACTTCTGAATATCGTTTCTTATGTCTTTGTCTATGAGTGTATCAAATTTGATTAAAATCGGACCACTCCTTCTATAACCCGGTTTTTTCCCGATATTTATCGGGAGTACCTCGACACAAAACCTAGCTAAGAATACTCACAGACGCTTATAGTACAACTGTAAATTTTCAAGAAAATCAGTTCAACCGTTTCGGAGTCTATAGGTAACGGACACACACACAGACACACACACACAGAGACAAAGTTCCATTTATAAATAAGTTTAGATCAAAACAACTTTGGAGTTAATCTCTTATTGTGCTGTATTCAATATTATGTTGGTTTGGGTAAAATCGGAATCTATATGATTTCGTTTTGTTACAATAAAAATAGTCTTAGACTAAGCCCAATATTAAGAAATAGGAAAATTTCATTAGAAAAAAGAAAAATAGTGCTCTACATTATTCGGACTATTGTCCTCATTTTGGTTGTCCTCATTTGTACGACGTTTCGGCCGTTTTATGTTCTTCAGGTGCTAGGAATTTCTTTTATTACGATCACTGGAGTATATCATTCTCATTCCTTGTGCGAAACCCCTTTTGGTAGTCATGAGTTATCTCCCTCTAACCCGACTCTCTAAGTTACGTGTTCAACACTGCTGTAGCCTGGTATTGAACTCACAACTATTTGGGTCAAGTCACTCGAACTAACCAATGTCTATATCCACTGGACCATGTGTCCATAAAGAAAAGAGTGCTCATCTACGATGAAATATTAGTTCTTCTATCTGGCAGTCAGTGTTGGATAATGTCCTTGTGGAATGAAGAGGAAAGGTTAACCAACAGAGATGTGGTTCTAAAGGAAAATACCGATACTACCAAATACAGAACATAAGAACAATGAAGACATTTTTAAAGGAAAATAGTAACAACACAATAACTCTTACTTATTATCAGAAAAAGACAACTGAAATTTCCTGTAAACACAATGAAGAAAGAAGGCTTGGAGAATTTAACACTAGCAGGAAACATTGAAGGCAAAAAAGGCAGAGAAGAACAGCGAGTAATATGCTCAACAAGCTTGTGTAAATTATGGCAGAAAATGGAGTGAGCGGGATAGTAAAGTGCGATGTATTGCTTAGTGCTACGAAAGATTCGTGGAGAGACATGATAACCCATATCCTGAAGGGATACTGCTCATAAAAGAAGGAATCCCTGTCAAGGTCATAATCTAAGAAATAGTGTAATTCCATGCAATTCAGTGTTTTGAAACAATATATAAAATGTTAAACCGCTTCCTTGACGGCTGCAGTAATTGTTATTCATCATTCAGAAGAGATGAAAAAGTAAAAAAGAAATGAAAAATGAAAATATATATATTGAATTCAAAGAAAGAAAAAAGCTTGATAGGAAGGAAGGAAGGAAGGAAGGAAGGAAGGAAGGAAGGAAGGAAGGAAGGAAGACGTGAGCTAAAAAAAAAGAAATAAAAGAACTCAAAAGAAAGAAAGAAACAGAAAGAAACAGAAAAGAAAAGAAAGAAAAAAGAATGATAAAATAAGTTTTATTGATTTCTTTTCTACGGCTTATCAGCAGGTTATTTAAAGCCAGAAAATATTTTTAGAATGTAAGGATTTTTTTTTAGATAATACTGGTCTCTTAATTAACCCTCAGTTTCCCAAGAATATTTTCACGTAAGAGAATTCATCGAACTCAACGGGAATTAAATCTCGGCTCTACAATTAACAATTCCAAGTTATTATTCATTACACCACCCATATATTCAAGCTTACAGCAGCTGGTATTCTTAAGTGGTCACCTATGTAGATGCTAATCAAGCTTGACGTTGCTTAACTTTGACTTACGTTGGGGAACGGGTGTTTCAAGGTGATGTATCTATAAGCCTCAAAGTCTAGAATGAGAAAAAAGAAAGTCAGAATGGAAAAAGAAAAACCGTAGGAAATCCGTGGATGAAAGAGGAAATAAACAGGCTTACGAATAAACGAAAAGGTTAAAAAGATAGAAAGAAAGAAAAAAAGAAAGAAAGAAAAAAAGAAAGAAAGAAAGAAAGAAATTGATAGGATTCAGTAACAAAAAAAATGTCGGAAAAACAAATTAAAGAATGTTTTAAATGGGAGGTGGAAAGAATAAATAAATAGAACGAAAGGAAGTGTGATCCTTAAAAAAAAAGATATGACTTCACTTCCGTTATAGCGGTAATTTGGCAAAAGTTTGCACCCTCCCCACTAAAAAAAAAAAACAAAAAAAAAAAACAACTTTATTTGTTCGGCCTGAAATGTTGTTATTTATCTTAACCGACAGATTGAGGAAAGAAGCTGTTTTTTCTTTCGCCCTTCTCGACGTGTGCGGCCAACAGATTACCATTCAGGGTGTAACTTTTCAAACATTTGAACAAATTGCTGCTTAGGGAGATATCATCCGATGGCAAAACACACGTGAATTGAGGTGAATATTAGAGATGGTGTTAAAAGGAAGCTGTATTTGATTCTGTTCTCCCATAAATTTTTTGGTGCTTCTGTTCTCCCATAAATTTTCCAGTTCTTACTAACGTTCTCTGAAATATGTTATAATGTATCTTTTCGGTATTTGGTTATAAATAAATAATGTTTCAACTGATATTTACTTTGGTTCCCTTATATTTTAGGAAAATCGTTTTCGCGTTCTTTAACATTTTCTCACAACTATCTTCATTGTTATTGCTTCTAATGATTCGACAGATACATACTTCAGCCTTCTTGTATTTTATGAATTCTCTTGATTAAGCATTTTCATTATTCCACATATCTTTCAGATTGATTTGATGAAGAAACATTTTCGATACCAACGAGTTTATCACATTTTGATCTATTTTGACTATTTACATTATTCGGGCTGTTGTCCTCATGTTTATTGTCATATTCACGACGTTTCGGTTGTTGAATGCTCCGACCTTCTCCAGGTGATATACGGTGGAATTTTGAACTGTAATTTGTGATTCCTTTTCCAAAGAAATTCAAGGTTTAATTACCAGGCCGATATATTGAGATGAGAACTTAGCTTCTGGTTTATTAGGCCATTATTCCCTGACATGATTGAACGAGTCACTTGAAAATTAATGCAAAACCACACCTCTTTAACATTGTGATTGAACACGGTGTTTTAGACTAAATCCATATCTTTTAAAGATTGTGTGTGATATAATATTTGAAACTTATACAAACTACGCCCTCTCACATTGTGATTGAAAAGGATTCTTCAATTTCAATTTCTTTTTATCACTATGATTGGACAAGGTACTTTGCATTTATGCAAATTACACCTTTAAAATGAATGTGATTTGGACAGGTTCTTTTGGGAAATTATTGAAAGCTCTGCCCCATTAAATGTGATTGGATAAACTGCTTGGGATTTATATGAATCCATTTTTATATAAAACTCTGTGATTGACCAAGTGACTCAGCTTTGATTTTTAGATCAAACCCACTCCAGCTTTGATGAACCAAAAATGAATACAACTATCTGTGTTTAAAGCAATTCATTGTGAAGTTGCCTCCAAAGAAATCAGCATTTAGTCAACAGGGGTAGATTGTTCTATTTCTACTTGCCATATCAGTTTCAGTTAATTCTCTTTAGTAACTCGATCCTCCAAAATTTTTTTTTTCACCTTTACTGTGGTCAGATATTAAACTCACAACTCTGTGGGTCTAGTCACTTTTTGGATTACTTTAACCAACCCTTTTTATTCACTGCGTCATGTGTCCTTAGGAAAATTTCAACCGGAGGAAGGCCGGAGCGTTTCATAATATGAAAATAACAATAATGACAACAATTTGAATAATGTAAATAGTGCAAATAGTTACAACACCCAACCTCAGAAACATAGACAGACATTTTGATCTGTCTATCGCTTTCAGTAGACACGGTAAGTTAAGTAGTAAGGCCAAGAAAGGACTAAAAATAAACTGCAAGAAAACCGAATGCATGGTTATCAGCAAAAAGAGCAACCCAAAATGCCAAATACAGGTGGAGAATACTAAAACTGATGCAGGTACAAAGATTTAAATACCTGAGAAGTGTTCTAACAGAAGACGGAAAGTGCGACACAGGGATCCAAAGGCGAATTGGCATGGCGAAGGATGCGTTTCAGTAAAGTATTAACAGACAGGGAAATTTTGTCAGAAAATAAGAAGAGAGTACTGGATTGTTACGTGATGTCACTTCTTCAATATGGCAGTGAATGCTGGACAATATCAACAAAGATGAAGGAAAACACTTGAAGCAACTGAAATGTGGTTCTACAGAAGGATGCTGCGGATATCATGGATCAGCATGTGAGCAATGATGAGGTTTTGGAAAGGATGCAAACTAAAAGAAAATTAATACTGAGCATCAAGAAGAGACAGCTGAAGTTCCTGGAAAATGCAATGAAGAAGGATGGCTTGGAGAACCTGATAATAACAGGCCAGATAGAGTGGGGAAAAGAGACAGGAGAAAGTAGCGGGTAACATATTTGAACGGCATGTGCAGGTGGATGACACAACGGGGGTTGCGTGTTGTAACAGGAGAAAGTGTGCTAAGAGCCACCAGGGATAGGAAGACGTGGAAAGCCATGATTCTACGCCCTGAAAGGACAAGGCAATAGAAGAAAAATATTAGCCGTTTTATGATAAGGAAACTTTCCATTGGAAAAAGCAGGCTTTTCTTTTGCTGGTAGAAATGATAAAAAATCTTTCTCTAAAGGCGATTTTTAATTTAGTTCAGTTGAGCTCTCCAAATTGCCCTGAATCCTGACAACTAGTTTGTATATTAATGCTTTATAAAATAACTGATATTAAACATGGACGTTTTGACGAGATATCGTGAATACTATCTTTTGTTTTAGCGCAGAAAGAACTTTTTTGGTCCACTCTTCAGGGATTTAATTATACAACGACTTTTATGATATCTGCTGCGTCAATTAAATTTCTCACTCTTCAGAAATGTTCATCATCTACCATTTTAATTCTTTTTTCAACATATTCTTCTTTCCCATACTTTTCTACTTACCATTTGGTTTAGTCGTCTGGTGTTCTTTATGGTTATTATTTAAACTATAATAAGAGCCGTGTCCGGTCGTCATATAATTCAACCAGTAATAAAATATGCAGCATTAGCTGTACTAATAAGATATAGAGTATTTCTTTCAGTAATAAGATATGTATTATTTTTAGTTAAACTAGATGTAGATGTTTTCATTAGCCGCACAAGTTAGGAGATGACTTGAGTCTGCACAATGCTTACTGATCATTTCAATCAACAGTCAAACATGTTTAACAAACCAGCCATTTATCTCTTGCATAATCTCCATATATTATGTGCGTATTACTCCATTGTCTTCAGTGGAAGACATTTTAGCTTCACACAGTTCTTTTTTTCTGTTTGGATTTTATAGATGGGGAATTATCGTTAATTACATTGTTTATATGCAAGTAGTTGTTCTTATCTTTCTTGTGACTATATCCATCTGAAATTTTCTCTGCAGGTGACATGCCAAGCCCCTTCAGCTAACTATAGATCTCATCAGAATACCAACCATACATATGTGGGAGATATGTGTAACGTTGAATCAGCTGGTTGTACTTATTCAGTCCGAAGTAGCCCTTAATTCAATGTTCACAGACTGACAGATAAGATAAGAGTATGGCGATCACAAGTGATATAATTGTACAAATTGTTTTCCTGAAATGGGAAGAAACTTTGAAATACATAACATTTTAATCTACACATAGAAATTACCATAAAAAAAAAAATCAAATACACAAAAAATAGTAAAAAATTATTTTAAAAATATGAAGGTACGATGATTTGTATTATACTTTTAATTTTCGATTAGTAGATATCATCTTCGCTTAATAAGTTTATAAACTAACCACAAAAAATCTTTGAGGAATTTTAAAAATATTTTTGAAACTTGATAAATTATTATAATTAAAAAAAAGAAAATAATTCTTTTAAAATTTAATCATTTTTTTCTTCAGACTATAATGTCCTTAATTCATATTATTTATTAAAGTAATTAAAAGCTTATCAAATTAAATAATGTCATAGTTATATTGCAATTTTATTTTGTTATTAAGAGCAGATTTTCAGGAATAGAGGCAAAATGCTTAAAGAAAATAAGAGATGATTTACATTCCCCCAATTATTTCTGCGTTTAACTAATAAAACCAATTTTCCTAACAAAATTTAATTTCTTAAAATTTCATGAATTTATGTGGAAAGGGGTAACAGATGTAAATATATATATATATCTTACCATGATTTTTTAAAAATAATAATTTAAAACATACTTTCATTCATTTATGATTAATTCTGAAATTTTCATGAAAATCCGACAATTATTTGATTTTTGCAAAAATATTCAAATTAATGTGCTCGTCACCGGTTAAACCTGAGTTATGTAGGTTTTCCATTATAAACTCTCGTAATGATTTACTTACACGCTATCTCAAATCAAAACAAGAATTTTATCAAAATTTCCAACGTGTTAGAAGGGATTAAACAGTAAAAAGAAAGAATTAAAAAATACTTTGATCTTTCTTTTAATAAAAAAATAAACATTTTGATCGAAAAAGTTCGTTTTTATTAGATTTGGAGCTTTTTTATTCATACTATACTGTTTTTTTTTTCAGCGCATTTGTATTTGAGAAGATATCTTAAACAGGGATTAGCTAACTACTTATCAGATTGGTGCACTCAGACACGGAAAGCCGTTATTAAGAATAATTAGAAAGAAAGAAAAAAAGAAAGAAAGAAAGAAAGTATTAGTGAAAACAGATGAGAAAAGGAAAGGAAGGTAAAATTAGTGAATGAAATGATGAGAGGAAGAACGAATGAAACAAACACTAAAGAAAGAATAGCGCGGTCCTTGTAGAGAATGAAAGAAAGAACGAACAGAGTTAGAGAAAATGTAAATGTTACATAATGAATGAATGAATGAATGAATGAATGAAACCTTCAGAAATAAGCAAATAGAAAACGAAAGAGAGAAGAAAAGGAAAGGGAACAGACAAGAAGAAGAAAGTGCGCAAAAATGAATGAGTAGAAGAAACAGGAAAAAAAACTGAAAAAAGCTAAACGAAACAAGAATAATGGACGAAAGGAAAAATAATAGAAGAGCAATAAGCAGAAAAGGATGAAGTGAAAGAGAAAAGAAATTGAAAAATGAAGGAATAAAGACGCGAAAAACTACCAAGAAGTAACTATCTTGGAACCACATAGGTTTTTAAAAATTGAACAAGACGAAAAAAAATCTTATCAGAAATGTGTACAGAATGTCACTTCCTTTTCTCGTTTCCTTCTAAACTGTCACGTGATCTGACACGAGAAGGTGCGAAGGTTCAACGCGAGTTTCGCATCTTGACACCCATGTGTGCAAACTCGCCGACAAGATCTAAAAGGTTACATGGGGTGACCCAGTAGAGTGGGCCTATATTTCAAAGGTCGACAGGCGAATTAGTGCAGAGCAGGGTGTCAGCTTCGAGTTTCCTGAAATGAAAATACTGAAGAGACGAGACATTTTTTCATGGTCACGTGATATCTGCGAGATTGGATCCTTAGACCAAAACTGTGCCATTCAGAGTAAAATTGTGTTTGGAATCTGTGATACGATTTCTATACGTCTCCATTTTTTTTTTCAAGGATGTATAGACACTTTCTGTTTCATTTCCGTTTCTAATTAGTGATGTTCAAGAAGCTTAGCATAGTCGGATACAAGGTCATCTTAATGGAGCATTTTGAGAGAACCTAAATATCAACAGTTATCTGTGTTATTAGACTGATGATCAGTCTTCAGTTTTAAGGCGTCCAAGAAAGAGTCGAGCGCACCAGCCTGAAAAATGAAATCTGCATGCAGAGTTGATATTCTGGCCAAGTTTATTGCGTTCACTTTCGCACAAATACCATTGGGAATGCTATGAAACCATTTCCTTTCTCCTATCGGTTGAATAGTAGGAAAGACTGTCCTCTCTAGCTTGGGTTGTCGACCAGTTATGGAAAATGATAAAATTTGATACCACGTACCCTGAGTCAACTCATCCTCATTCTCATCATATGCCATTGTTAAGGAGGAAGTTCAACATATTATTTCCCAGAATTATTAGATTGGGAAACAGTTTCCCGAGAGGGTACTTCTTTGATCACTAAAATCTCAACCTCTACAATTCTACAGTCTGTCGTTATCTATCCTACATATCTTCATAATTTACACCATTTGCACCTTTTTCAATAATCATTATTAAGTAACCATCCACCTAGATTGGCTCTTGGACCTTGTATTTGGTTAAAGATTGTAAAAGAAAAAGAGTATTTAAAGAAGATAGCAGGTACGAAGAAGTTATTGCTTACAACCAGAAAGGGACATAGATTTTCTGGAAAAAAACGCAGGTGATAAAAAGAAAAACATATTTCATCAGATATGGTGCTACAGAATCACAAACAAAGAATTACATCAAATACTGAAAACCTAGAACAGTATTAACAACTAACGTAGCGTATGGAAGTAGAACGGAAAATAGAAAATAATCAAGATGTTGATTTTATACACTACCCCAATGAAAAGGTTAGGAAGAAAACATCTATCTATCTATCTATCTATCTATCTATCTATCTATCTATCTATCTATCTATTAAGTGTTGAGTTTTGTTGATGTTCAGTGCGAACATTGTTGTTTTCAGAGATTATATATATATATAGCATAATGATAATCCACGTATACTGTCTTAATATGTATAGGAAAAACTACTAAAACGTTGTAAGTTAAACATGTATTTTTTGACAGTATTTATTTATTTATTTCTATTATATATATATATATATATATATATATATATATATATATTTGCTATTTCAGACCGGCCTCGGCCTTTCATCAGAACAAATGATTTTAAAATAAACCAGAAGCGTCTGTCGCGAGACCGTTCGTCGCGTGATGTATATATATATATATATATATATATATAGTAATGGGGAGTTATATATGGATATAAGTGAGTAGACTGGCTGTTCCGAATTCAGTTGCAGTGCCCTCATATGGTGAAAACGACAGGAGAATCCAGTATATATATATATGATAAGACAAAATATTGTTTTCAGATATAAAGGGCTCAATATCAGGGATAGATGAAATGTAAATATAAAAGTGAGCTTTGAAGTCAATTCCCAGAGTTGACAATCTGTTTCCTTCTAAACGCAGTCGTCAGGTCTGTTGATAGTGTTTAGCGTGAAACAGACTGCCGCCTCTAGGTGTTGACTTCAATGTCTACTTATATATATATATATATATATATATATATATATATATAAGTGTGTCTGTGTGTGTGTGTGTGTGTGTGTGTGTGTGTGTACATATACACCCTGTCACGCTCAAACTTTGGCCGTGTTCAGTTTTTTCTTTTTTGTCTTTTTATTTGAGGGTCAACTTCTCATTACTTAAAAGATAAGCATTGAGAGAGAGAGAGAGAGAGAGAGAGAGAGAGAGATAGACACAGAGAGAGAGAGACTATAGTGAGAGAGAAAGGGGGAAGAAAAAGTGAGAAAGATATATGGCTTTTAAAGGAAAGCAAATTGTTAATTTTAACTTTTTTTTTTGTTGTTTATATATTTTATATTTACTTTTCATCTATTTCACCATAACTGTACGTAAATAAAATGTTATTTTCATTCTGTTAGAAAGGTTTGTGAATTGAATTTTGGAAGAATTTTCAAAATATTGGTTTGGACATTACGGCTGAAGGGTGGGTTAAACTATATAATGTTACGTTTATGTAGTTTCTACTTATTTCTGCCCACTTTGTTTTTAACAGAGTATTCTAAAACTAGTTTTGAGTTTACTTTTTTCTAATGCATTAATGTATTTAATTTTGGAGTTGTTAAAAACTTACTTATGACTAGAGTTAGTACATAAACAAAACTGGATTGATTTATGCAAGTTATTAATGATACTATGGTGGTGATTTGGTTCTTTGTTGATGTGCTTGTGTTACGATATAAATATTTGTCCTTCATTTTTTACGGCACAGTCCTACTAGAATATATATATATATATATATATATATATATATATAGTCATCGGTACGAAAGTGAAATCGACATAACTTATTTAGGAGAGCTCTTAAATGAAATTTAATTGGGTACAACGCCACCTTTTTGTTTTTACAGAAACAGCGTAGTAAGTCTGTGGGTCCTATTCTCTCTAGGGGAGTTAGCAGTTAGGAGTGAACAGACGGAAGATAGCTCAGGGCCACAAATGTGGGTCACCCAGTAAGAGAACTAGGGAATTCGCTTGCAACACGTCCTCCTTTATCTTTGTAATTATCAAACTTTGGTTCCATTGGTGCAAGGCCACATGTTTGGGACACACAGTGAGGGTCAAGCTTATGACATCTGTGATGGTCTGCGAGACTAGATTGTTAACCACGGCGCCACAGTGAAGTATTTATTAACTTTGCTTGCTGCCACAGCAAAAGGATATCAATAGTGAGCGCCCAGAAATGGATGGAACTTGTTAGATTGAGTTATGAGTATTTTTTGTTTTGGAAAACGAATTGTAAAGACGAATGTATCATCCTAACTAATAATCATACGTAACAGTTAAAGAAAGTACACTAACATATAATAGATAGATAGATAGATAGATAGATAGATAGATAGATAGATAGATAGATAGATAGATAGATTAAGTTGAGTCATAAGTAATTTCCGTTTTGGGGAATCAATTGTAAAGACGAATATATCTTCTAACTAATAATCATAAGTGGCAGCTACAGCTAACTTATAAGAGATAGATAGATAGATAGATAGATAGATAGATAGATAGATAGATAGATAGATAGATAGATTGATTGATTGATTGATTGATAGATTAAGTTGAGTCATAAGCAATTGTAAAGACGAATATATCTTCTAACTAATAATCATAAGTGGCAGCTACAAGGAGTACACTAACTTATAAGAGATAGATAGATAGATAGATAGATAGATAGATAGATAGATAGAAACAAACAAACAAACAAATGAAATAGATAGATAGATAGATAGATAGATAGAAACAAACAAACTGAAATAGATAGATAGATAGATAGATAGATAGAAACAAACAAACTGAAATAGATAGATAGATAGATCGATAGA
>JBBBDQ010000518.1:757500-817500 GCA_037127315.1 Ascarosepion bandense
ACAACACTTCTCGTTTATGAAACTTTCTCTCGGCTTCTTGCTTCCCAGATAACTTTGATCTTCAAAAATTTAAATGTCAGTCGTTATCTTCTTAATTCTTCACTGTCCCCTCCCCTTAACAGCAGTTTTTCTCATATTCTGTAACACTCGGCAACACCTTGCGTCCTAGTGGATTTATTGCCTTTCTTATCGTGAAATGATATGGTACATTTTCATATCTTAAGGGAGCAATTCATTGATCCCATTACAGCTGCAGAACCTCTGGAACTGAATAAGAACAAAGTATTGATGGGGCGAATTGAAAGGAAGTGTTTGATTGGATGGCTGAGAAGCCTCACGTCCATCGTAATTTAAAAAGTTTGTTCCCTTCTTAATTAGTTTTCCCGCCATTTGGATGGTTGAGGTGGGATTTTCTGTAGTAAGGAAAATTGATAATTTATTGGAGATTAAAAAGAGTTAAGACTTACGCGTGAGTCTTGGAAGTTCACCTTGGCAAAATCACAACAGGAGCAGTGTAGTCATTAATCAGGATTTATATTTTCTACTACATTTGTTAAAATAAAATGCATTTCCTGTTACATGGAGTCTCTGTTCGTGCTTATGCGAGCATGAAATGTTTTTGATATGTAAAAAGGTGCCACAAGGTAAAAACGTTTAGAATCACTGATCTACAGGAACAAATGAGTCACATACAATTTTATCACTGTCATTTAGTTGCCTAATATATATATATATATATATATATATATATATATATATATATTTGTGTGTGTGTGTGTGTGTCTTCCACTGAAGCAACGATATTCCTGAAGTTTAAAGACATCACAATAATGTCATTAATAAATTTCAAAGTTGTCATAATTGTGTTCAGTTAAGTGACAAACTTTTTCACAATATATATGTATATATATATATGTATAAACATACTTCGATTTCCCACTGAGACCTGATGTGACACAAAGTTGAGTTTATTATGGAGAACCCGAACGCGTACACATGGGCCAGGAACAAAAATTGCACATCCACCGCAACCGTCAATGACGCTGGCCTCGTTGGCGAGCACCGATCCACCCATTTAATGCAATGAAATATATATTTGTAATCATATCTCCCCCAGCATGGCATTTTACTGTCACTGTTTTGCAGGGGGTTACATAGGAGGAAAGTTATCAGAAAGAGTGACAGGTTATAGGGGATATCAGAAAGTGGGTAAGAGAAGGATGAGAATACTGATGAGAGCGGACTGGACGGAGAAAGGAGCATGAGAGAGGGGATGAAAGTTAGTGAAACAGGAAATGACTGTTGACTTTACATTCTTGGAGATTGCAGCTGTCGGGGAAGCAAGTAAACGGAAGAGAAAAGAAGCTGTGGAGTAGAATTTGTGTTTTTATTTTATTGGTTTCGCAGTAAAAGTGTGGGAACTAGTTTCTAATCTTGTGGCTCGAGTAAATTCACATATAGGGGGCACCAAAGAGCTAAGTTCACCGGAGCAGAAGTATTTCTAGAAGAGACACAGGGAAGCCACTTTGCGCCGGTGAGAAAGTGACTGTATTTGAGCTGGTAAGTCGGGATCGATCACACACACACACACACACACACACACACACACATATATATATATATATATATATATATATATAAAATTCAAATATATTCCGTCATTTAGAACAACACGGTTATCAACGCACACTTCTGAGAAAAACGCTTGTTGATAACACGTACATACTCAAACAAGAAAATAATAAGCAGAAACTAAAAATCCTCGAAGCACTCTACATTAAACAATTTAAACCTGGTTTGAATACAATCAATTTCGATATTTCCAACAACGTACTCAAATGTCTGTAATCAGACCAGGGACCACAACACCACTATTTTGTCACTGTCTTCGGCCATCGGCCACGGTAGGGATGGACTTATATTTTCAATTCAATTATCTTTATTGTTAATAGCTTAAATGTTCTATGTTTACTGTGTGTTAATATTTACTCTTTGATAATGGCTTATGTGAGCCGAAAGCTTAGACCCGATAAAAAATTCAACAAATACTGTGATTTTTTGTTGTCTTTTAACGACATCACCATCAAGTATATCAGACGGTATGAACGGATCCTACACAAAATTAATAGACAAAACTTGTCTATATTATTCAATGAAACCTGCATTAATATATATATATATATATATATATATATATATATCCGAGGAAAAAATTTACAACGTCCAAAACGTTATTTTAAAACAGTGCTCGATATCTAAACTTATTTATAAATGAAACTTTGTCTGTGTGTGTGTGTGTGTGTGTGTGTGTGTGTGTGTGTGTGTGTGTGTGTGTGTATCCGTTACTTATAGACTCCGAAACGGTTGAACTGATTTTCTCGAAAATTTACACAGTTGTACTATCAGCGTCTGCGAGTGTTCTTAGCTAGGTTTTGTGTCGAGGTACCTCCGATAAATATCGAAAATCGATGATCGGGTTATAGAAGGAGTGGTCCGATTTTAATCAAATTTGATACACTCATAGACAAAGACATAAGAAACAATATTCAGAAGTTTCAAGGTTGCAGTTCTTACAATAGTTCAGAAAATCGATAATATATACCGGGCCTGATTAAAATCAGTTTTTCAGCCCTTTATTTTTGTTTTTGCTTTGGGTTTGTCTCTAAGTAGGTATAATTGTAGTTCTTAGTCTCAGCCTTACTCGGAGGACATATTTAGCCTTCAAAATTCAGTTTACCACGAAAAAACTTATTTGATATCGATACCAGGAAATCAAAATTTGACGTTTATCCATTCATTTTTCTTTCAGTCTACGGTTTCACTTTACTGGAAACAACTACTGCATTTTAGTCTTTAGTGCCAACGTCCAAAGAGTCTGAGCTCCAGGATCATGGATTAGTTTTAAAGCTTTCATTACACCCGAGCAACGCCGGGTGTAATGAAAGCTTTAAATTGTATTAGGTATATTTATTCTCTGTGTGTTGTGCTACATAGTAGTTCTGTGTTAGCCGTATTCAGTGAAAGATGCTTAAAAGAATGGTTGCTGCTGCCCAAATGTACAGTACGTTAATATATATATATATATATATATATATATATATATATATATATATAATTATTGATTGCTTAATACTTAGTTTTTGGTCATAACAGAGTTAGACTAGTGCACATTTGTATTAAAAAGTGTTCAATACAATTACATTGTAGAACTTTTGAATATTTAATAACTCATTTAAAAATGGTATATATATATATATATATATATATATATATATATATATATATATTAATTGTATCACCCCGAGCAAGGCGGTAACGCCACTGATGTGCAGGGGGCTACGTAATCGTGAAAAGATTGGAAAAGAGAAAGCCAGAAACCACATCCTAAACAGGAAACAAGTGATGAGCCTCTTAACCTGTTCAATAGATGTGGGTGGAGTGTGAACCGGGATTGAATATTCAATAACTAATTTAAAAATGGTATATATATATATATATATATATATATATATATATATATACCACTTTATTCGCTTCTTACGTTTATTGGAGTGTCTGTGAGTCCCGTTTTTTTTTTTACTGCTATGGTGGAACTTGTGTTTACACCTCACTTACATTTTAATTATTTAATTTTTGATTAAAATTTGTTTTTAAATGATTTCCACCTTCTCTTCTATAACGTCAAATTAATATGTCCTGATTAGTTTTAAAAACATTTCCGAAATGTTTTGGCAGAAAGTATCCTAAAGTGTTGACTGAAAGGGTCTCAAAGTGTTAGTTATATTGTGACGTGTACTTTGTTTAAATCAATTTCTTCTGTGTGTCAAAATTTTTTGTGGGTACAAATCTCTTACGCATCGCTCATTCAGTAATGAATTAGAGCACTCTAACTACTGGCGTATGATACATCATACGCTAAAAAATCTGACTCCTTCTACCGAGCGCCCATAGCTCAGAGGTAAAATCGCCGACTGACGCCAATTCGGTCGCGTTTCAATTCTGGGCAATCGGATGTCTAACCGTACTGATGAGCTGTGATACAGCGAAACAGATCTGTCTGTGGATGAATATATATATATATATATATATATATATATATATATATATATATGGTAATGCGCAAAAGTAAACTTTTTAGCACTCTTATATACTCAGTAGTAATAAATACATGCCATTGATTGTTGCACAAATATACACAAACGCTAACAGACACACATACGCACGCACACAAACACACACGCGCGCTCGCTCGTACCCTCGTGCGCTAGAGAGAGGGAGTTTTAAATATACTGGATGGTTTGACAAAATGCGGCGCTTTAGAAATTTTTAAAACGTTTTTATTTAAATCCTTTTTACAATCTTCAGCACTAAAACGCTTTACCCTACAACGCTTAGCAGTTAATGGCTGGTTGGTTAACGAATATTTACGAAATAATCGGGTGAGAGGTGGCTGTATTTTTTCTTTTTCTTTTTTTTTTTTTTGCTGATGACTATGAATTCAGTTTTCTTGTTGTTTAGTCCTTTCTTCTTGCTTTCCTTCGCTATCTTCTGTAGGAGGTTTTGTAGTTTCCTTTCCGTGCTTGCTATCAACATTGTGTCATCTTCATATCTTATATTATAAAGATTATGACCGCCAATAATGAAATCTGGTAGGCTTTCTAGGTCTCTCTGAATTTCCTCAATGTATATGTTGAATAAATCCGGTGAGAAGACACATCCTTGTTTTAACCTTTCTATTTTTGTACATCTGCTAAATTGATTTCCTGTTCGTATGCATGCGGTCAGCATGGATTCTTGATTATTCAAATAATGTCTTTCCCAATTTATGTCAAGACTGCTGAGCATCTCTAATAGATTTTTGTGGAGTACTTTGTCGAACACCTTTGCATTGTCTATAAATTACAGGTACACGTTCTACAGCATTTGCATTTCCCTTCCTGATTATGTTTTGAGCATAAATATCGCAATACTTGCCCCGGTGTCTTTAACGAACGCACACTGTCCTAATTCTGCTGCATACTCAATTCATCAGAATTCGGATGGTGAGTTTTGTTATGTGTCTCATTAGGCTGATTGTTCGGTGGAGTTTACATTCGTTTACGCCTGATTTCTTGGGCAGTGTTATGAAAATTGATTTTCTTATGTCTTCCGCTACGTCACCACTGATGTACATTTAATTTATTTTTTCTGTAATCTTGTCCATGTCAAAATCGGCTAAGGTTACCAGCATCTCTATTACAATCCTGTCTACCCCTTTCACTTTGTTTCTTTTCAGATTGGTCAGTGCAACTTCTATTTCGGTTTATAATCTCTTTGGCCCGTCGTTATGTCGGTCTATTACCATTTATTCTTTTTCGTCGTGGATATATTTTTCATTGCTGAAATATTTTTCTTTCTCTAATATGAGAGTTCCTTGGATTTTTATGCAGCTTGTTGATAAGCATGCCATTTATTCTACTAGTTCCCTTATTTTTTTATGCATAGATATCCTTTATCTGAGATACTCAATCTCTCTATTTCTTTACACTTTTTTGTTAAGCCATTCTTTTTAGGATAAGTTTTTGAGTGAATCTGTTGTTGATAGTTATGTAGTCGATTTGGCTTTTAGTCTCTCCTCCTGGATTTCTCCATGTCCAAAATCATCTTGGATGTTTTTTAAACCAGGTGTTGACTATTATTTCACCATTGGACACAATTTTTTCTCCATTGGACACATTTTTCTCCGCGTTCGTTATCAGTTCCTAGTCCGAATTTGCCAGCTATATTCCTTTCCCTCTCCTTGCCTACTTTAGCATTCGGATCTCCCATGATAATTATAATTTCTTGATTTACATTGAGATTTGGTGTTGTCTAGCATGGAGTAGAGAGATTCGATTTCTTTTGTACTTTGTGCAGTCGGTGCATACACGATTATAATCGATTTGTTGAAAAGATTTTCTTTTACTTTAAGTACAAGAATTCTTTCAGATAACTGAACGCATTTCTTCATGTCATGATCCAGTATTAATTCAACTCCTTTTTCAGTTTTCTCTACGCCTGGATATATAATCTGTTGATAGTAAATGACAAAATCTTAGTTTTATGGCCACCTGGTTTCACATACACCTAAAATGTTGATGTCTAAACTATTTATCTCCTGTTTTACATTTTCTAACAGTTGTTTAACCTTCTAACGTTCCATGTCCCGAGATTTCTTTTCTCTTTTAACACTAATAGTCGATTCACTCACACCTTTGCAGGTGAGCGATCAGTTCTGCGGAATTTCCATAGGTTTCATATTTTGTTTGATAGTGTGATGTTTCTTGGGACTAAGAGTCGAATAGTCTCTTGGGACTAAGAGTCGAATAGTCTCCTGTTGCCTTCTCCACGGTGGTTTATAGGGACACCGCCTCAAGTTAGCAGGCCATGGACTCATCGAGAGATCTTTCGCTTTTTGTCAGGTCTGGTTTTTCATGTTACTGTATTGCTAAGAGATGTGCGTTGTAGTGCAGTGGATATCGGCTCGGAACGACAAAACGAAGTTTGAATTGCAATTGAATTCCTTGCATTCACTTAGACACAAATGCTCTTGGAAAGTTATTAATCCGGCTCTTCTCTCCAGTTATGGGTTAAATAATAGGATAGATTGGGTTCTATAGCCTTGGCTGGCAACCAGTCTACCGCAGAAAGTAATGGCAACTAACTGCGGGATAATCTTCTTCCCAGTCAGTCATATCTCTTTCGAAACATGATCGCCCAAAGCGTGTATCACATATGGCACTTAACTGACTGACTATATTGCTAAGAAAGCGTTTCCCTCGCAAGAATATTAGTGGGACTTTCATTTATGACACTGTGTTTTTGTCCACTTTTGGCATAAGGGACTAGGATTTTGTCCGATAAGATTTTATCCGGTTACTCACTGGGGCCTCATATCCAAGTGTTCAACTTAGTTTTCAAACTGTCGACAATGTCTTCTTTTGTGATTATTTTTAGCCGTCTTCTTCTTCAATTCAACCGCGATTTAATGTTGGGAAAAAGGAACGATGCCTGGTGTGTAAACGAGTGGCGCTGAGAGACTTGGTCGAAGTGATGTTCTGTCACAAATTCCGATGTGAAACATGGCACGATCGGTCATTTCACAATGACCGTTCACACAATATACAAACTCATTCATTACTCTCACACCGCTGCCTACTGTTGATTATATGTTTACGTAACAGTCACCTACAAATGGTCAGCCAGATAATAAAATTAGCCATATACTTGACTAAGCTCATTTATTCAGGGTATAAACACATCAAATGACTTTATTTTACTTAAAATAACTTTTTTGAGAATTTTCACAATATTTCATCAAATCGATAAAAAGAAGTGAATGGATCCTTTTTTTTCTTGAAATTAAATATATAAATAAGAGTTATATGGTTACCTCACACCTTTTTGCTAAGATACTAAAAAATAAACTATTATTTGATGTCTAGGAGGAATAAACCTAACAAAATTTCCGCTAAAAAGAACGAAGCTTATCTCGGTCAGTTTTTTGTCAATCTCATTTTATTGTTTGCCTGACAACATCAAGTTTTGTGTCATTGTTTGTAGCAGTATAACAAATTTGCTTTCGATAACCGAATTAAATACAGAAAGTAAAGCCTGGTGGGGTGGCGATGACATACTCGTCCGCTGTTTAGTAGTTAGTTGGTTCTGTCAAGTTTGGGACATGCAAATCTTATCTAACGTCATAAATAAATGTTAGTAGTAAACAAGATGGGGTGAACAAGTACCCAGTGGTGATATACGAATCAACCTGGGTTATCTATCCGTGGATGGTTATATATATCTGTACATCTGGACTTCAAATAAGGATAATTATTCCTTTTCGGAAAAAATCTACCAGAAATGTCGTCATTCCAACCACCCCATTTATTAAATATTTGGGTAATCCCCCGCCTCATCAATTAACTTAAACTACGAGTATTGTAGGGCAAAGCGTTTCATTGCTGAAAGTTATAAAAGGATTTAAACAAAAACATTTTTAAAAGTTCCAAGAACCCTAACCACACACACACACACACACACACACACACACACACACATATATATATATATATATATATATATATATATATATAGTGATAAAAAAAAATAATGGAAACACCAGATACCATAATAGCAAAATTTGGAAAATTTGATTAAACTGTTCAAAAGCTTGCCTATTTTTATGTTTGTCGATTTAATATTGGTACTACACATTTTTTTTTCATTTTTTTAAAATTGTTTTTTACAGAAATTAATTGAATTAATTCCAGTTGAATTCGTTGAATTCACGTACGCGCAAATACACGATAGAAAGGTATTAATCATTCTCTTCTCCCTCCAGCTATGGGTTGAATAACAAGTCTGATTGGGTTCTGTAGCCTTGGTTGGTAACCTATCTACCGCAGAAATAATTGGTAACCTGCTGCGGAAAATCTTCTATCTAGTTAGTTATGGATCAAAAAAGGAATGATTGCCCAAGCGAGTTTCATGTATGACTGACTAGAGTCATTAGTAGATAACAGTTCACGATAAAGTATTCAGAAATCAACAAATTCTGGTACATGGTACATCACGATATAACATGTACCAGAATTGAAAAAAGACTGAGTTACGTAATATTGCATTATCCATAGTAAATTCTAGTAACACTTCGGTAACCTGTTAAGGAAAAAAACAAAACGATTTTTTACCAAAATTTGATTGTGTCTGAAAGGATGAAAAAAAATTTAAAAATTAATGAAAAACTACTTTGATCTTACCTTTTAATAATAACCTGAGCATTTTGACGAAAAACTGTTTTTCCTTAAGATTGGGTCTTTTTTTTTTTTTTTTTTTCATACTAGACTGTTCTTTCAGTGAATTAGTGGAAGTACCTAGTCCACATTCTGTTTTTTCATTTTTTATAATAAAGTTGGAATTTACTAACTATAATCGTGTTTACACACACGCACACACACACACACACACGCGCGCGCGCGCACCCCCCCCCCATATATATATATATATATATATATATATATATATATATATGGGATAAAGATATATACATTTTCTATACATTTTTACATATCAAGAACGGTTTTGAAACAAAAAATGTATGACAAATTAGGAAAGTTTTTTGACGCGTTTCATCAATTAGAACTTCATCAGACTCGTTTTATTTACATTGTTTTGACAACGCATGTGCATGAAAAATAGATGTTCTATGTTTCTGAATTTAGAAAGATTTTTTTTTCAATCTAGCCATATTCATCTTTATTCTTTTTATTTTGCTTTCCTTCATCTTCGTTTTTATATCTTCCACATGGGGATAACGGAAAATCTCCCAAGAATGGTGAAAGATTCTCAGTACCTGAACGTAAATTTACTATGTCTGAACTAGCGATTAAAGCTCTCTCTAGACATTTTCGTCTTATTGAATTATTTTCTTTTTCTAGAGTAGCAATTTTATGCCTAAATTTTGGTCAGTTTCGTTACGGTGAACAATTAATGCGTTTTTTTTTTTGTTTTTTTTTTTAATGTTTCTTTTGTGTTCATACAATCTTTTATTCAAATTTCTTGAGGTTTCTCCAATATATTCTTTCGGGCAGTCTGTGAATGTGATAGAGTAAATTGCCTGTGATACAGTAAATTCCTCCATCAAATTTCGGTTCGTTGTTTCGTTTTGTATTGACTAAATGTGTGTGTATTTCATATATGATATTACTCAAAAGTAAGCGGGCAGTGCTGTAATAAGTTTAACTAAACTCCCGGTTTCAAAAGCTTTCTTCGTTTTGGTCTATTTTCATATTAGTTTACAGGGTACTGCTCAAAAAGGGTACTATTCCAGGTTGGGTTGCTCTCCGCATATTATTGCTTAAACAGTTAATTGATATTAAACATCAAAATCTTTGAATAGAAAAGAATTATCATTTTTTAAAATAATCGAAACCTGTTTGTCCTTGGCAGATTATTTTTCTTTTTAAAGTTAGAAATGTCTTTAACTTTAATTAAATAGTCAAATAAAAAAAACAAAATTTTAGCTGCACCTGAGACAACACTGGCCTCTCGCCGGAGTCAGTTATATTTTTCTTTCACGTCATCAAGGGTAATAGAAGAAGTGAGAAGAAAAAAAATCCCGTGGGATAAAGAATCAGGGCTTCTGGATAACAGGGAGGAAAATCGCGGGTGAAAAAAAATGTCGGGCTGGGTAAATCTTGTTACGAATGAATAAGTGGTTGGGGCAGGTTGGTGACAGTAGATTTCTGACACTTATTTGTTCAGCTGTTGTAAACCAATCAGACTAAAATTATTTCCTTCCAAATTCATTTACTTTTCGGAATTTTTACTAGCACTTTTTCGAAACCGCTCGACAAATCAATATATTAAAAGTTACAGATGTATCATAAATATATCTGTATATGTGTGTATTTGTGTGTGTGTGTTTGTGTGTGTGTTTGTGTGTGTGCTTGTGCGTGGTTTCGATATTAGGCTCATCATAATCTGCAAATCAATATCTTTTATTTAGCTCACATCCCGCACGCCACACCTAGTATTTAAATCTCTGAAAATATGCATAATAACCCGCCCAGACTACCACAGTGATATATGTATATATATTTCAGAAGTGGAACGACTATATTGAATCCATAGCTAACTTCCCTGCTAAAAAGGTCGGTTTCTCCGTATAGGGCCAGGAAGTTTTTCCCGTCTGAAACCATCCTGCACACATACAAATCTACCATCCGCCCACGCATTGAATACTTCTGCCAAATCTGGTCGGGTGCCCCTGTTATCCACCTATGGGTCCTTGACAAAATCCAACGGAGAATCTGTAATGTGATCGATTCCGACTTGGCAGCCCGGGTACAGTCAATTTCTCACCGGCGCAGTGTGGCTTCCCTGTGCCTCTTCTACAAATACTTTCACGGCTTCTGCTCCATTTCTAACATTTTGACTGAAAAGAAAACAAACAAAAACAAAAAAAGTAGCAAGAAGATTTAAAACATTTTAAAATGATTAGAAAAAAAAAGTTTTTAGTAAATACTTTTTAAGATAAAATGTTATTACATGACAGTAAAGACTTCATTATTAAAATCTCTCAAAAGTCAGTCAGTATCTTTAAAATATTTGTAGATCGTATTATTTTTTTCATTATATACTATAGCAATTACAGTTATTTTAATTTGCTTTGTTTAATCTGAAGAAATCCAGACTAATTTATTTGGCATTAACTTATTTTATGAATTGTTTGAATTATATGATTTTAATCAAATTAATTTGTTAAATATTTACACACTGTTTTACTTACTCTTCCGTTTTGACACATTTAATTCTGTAGAATTTCAGAGAATTTAATTTTAACAAATTTTAAATTTTGATAGAAGAAGTGAAAAACCGATACCTTCATCTCCCAATTTCTCCACACGAAAAAACCGTTAATTTTCCATTTTAGATGGCAGTCAATTGTCATACGTGATACACACCTGACGGATCATGTGTCTTTCAATCCATAACGAACTAGGTAGAAGTTGCCATTACTTTCTAAGGTAGACTGGTTTCCAACCAAGGTTATAGAACCCAATCTATCCTGTTATTTAATCCATAGCTGAAGAGAGAAGAGATCGATTAATATCTTTCCCAGATGTATTTGCGCATAAGTGAATGCAACAATTTCGTTGGAGATCGAACTCGGCTCTCCGATTGTTCATTCCGAGCCGATATCCATTGCACTACTACATAATAGAATTTGACTCAATGTGTAATGCTCAGACTAAAAGTCTCGTGTATTACTTAACAATGAACTGAATTTAAGAAAAACTGGCACAAGCTGAATGAGAGGGAAATGTTACATCTAATTTTACATTCCACTTCTATATACTAATTCCCTAAATACTACCCCGCCCCAACATTAGCGACCAGAAATGAAACGTCTCTATCCTACTTACTCTCGGCCCCTCAATATCTATCAAGTCTTTGACAGCAGCATTATTAAGTGATTTTCGACATGTCAGTCAGTTAAGTGCCATACATGATACACACTCGAGCGATCATGTCTCGAAAGAGACATGACTGACTGGGCAGAAGATTATCCCACAGTATGTTGCCATTAGTTCCTGCGGTAGACTGTTTGCCACCCAAGGCTATAGAACCCAATCTGTCCTGTTATTTAACCCATAATTGGAGGGTATTTGTAATTGAATGCAACGAAATCAACTGGAATTTGAACTCGGCTCCCCCATTTCTCTTTCCGAGCCGATATCCATTGCACCACAACGAACATCCTTCGACATGTAGCGATGCAAAAATGCCATTATTCGACTTATTTTATTCGAGAATATGATTGGACACAATGGAAAAGATTTTTGACAGCCGGTTTCACCGACTTTGTGTCAGGTTCGCCTTCTTTAGGTTGGAATGAAAGACAAAACTACGTGTAAGCAAAGTTCGTTGATATGTTTGAGAATACGCGGAGAAATAAATTAAATTACCATATAAAACCTGACGATTAAAGACCAAATATATATATATGAATTGGGATAAAATATAGATCAAATATGGGTTGGAATCCGTCAGAATAATAAGATAAAGAACAAATCAGAAGTACTTATGAATCTAATACGTTTCGCTTTTATTAAAGCTTCATCAGAGAATGAAATACGAAATTCGCTTTTCATTGGTTAAGGAGACTTGAATTTGTCTTGTCAAGCAGCGTTCGTGCTTGTAATTCGTGTGTGTGTATATGCATCATAATTTTAATTTTTCAATGCGTTATTATAATTTATATTCGCCTCTCTCTCTATCTATCTGTGTGTGTGTGCGTGTGTGTGCTTCTGTGTGTGTGCGTGTGTGTGCTACTGTGTGTGTGTGTGCGTGTGTGCGCGCGCGCGCGTGTTCGTCTAGTATTAATTTAATCAAGGTTTGGTGTTTGACAGCATCTTATTTTGGGAACGTTTAGTGTGAGGGTGAATTTAAGTTACACCGGTTGTAATATATATATATATATATATATATATATATATATATATATATATATATATATAGTGTTTAATTGTGATAATGGTTAGCTTCCACTTCGGACTTTAATATTTCCGGTCCGTCATCATCTTTGTGTATTATCGGTTGCTCACTCTCTTGTCGTGGTAAAATCTTTTATATTCTTCCCATCGCTGGAATATTTCTTCTTTCTCCAATATGATCGTTCCATCCTTGGAGTTTATACATCCTGTTGAGAAGCAGGTTTTTTGTCCTGTCAGTTCTCTTACTTGTTTATGCATGTCTGCTGTATTATTCCCGCTCAATTTTTCTACTTCTGCACATTTGCTGTTTAGCCATTCCTCTTTAGCATGTTTGCATCTGCTTCTTATTTCCTTGTGTAGTTTCCTGTATTCCATTCCATGCCTTGACATCGTTTTGTGTCTCCTTTGTATCATATTGAGAATCCCTTCTTCATTCACTCGTTTTTGATCTACGTCTGATTTCTTTTTGAGCAATTTTGTTTGCTGATGTCACTTTCGCTTCCTTTAGTGAGTCCTATTTCGAGTTTCATTTTCCAATTTGTTCTTCGTATTTGTTTTTCACGTTGTTAGTGTATTCTTTATGTAGATTGAGGTCATTCACCAGCGTGCAGTCTTGGTACTGCACTAGGTTTCTTCATTCTCTGGAGTTTCACCCTTAGTTTGCAGATGACTGGGACTTGGTCGCTTCCATAGTCAGCACATGGATAGGTTTTGTATTAATCTACTGCATTTCTGAATCTCCTGTTTACAGTTATGTAGTCGTTTTGGTTTTTTCTGTCGCCTCCTGGTCTTCTCCATGTCCATAGACGTCGTCGGTGTTCTTGAAACCGGGTTTTAGTTATCAACTGGTCATTTGCAGTGCATCATTGGATCCATTTTTCTCCTCGTTCGTTGCGGATTCCTAGTCCAAAGTTGCTGGTCGTCTCCTCTTCCCTCTCTTTATCTACCTTGACATTCAAGTCATCCATTAGAATTCTAATTTCTTGGCTTTTGCACAGTATGTAGGATTATTCTATTTCTTCCTTAGTGCTTAGTGTTGTTGGTGCATAAACTACTTAAATAGATCTGTTAAAGGGTCTTCCTCTCAGTTTAACCAAGAGGACTCTCTCAGAAAGCTCGTAGTATCATAGAACGCACTTCTGCATTTCTTTGTCCAATATTAAGCCGATTCCTTTTTCGTTATTTTTGCTTCCTGCGTATATCATCCTGTGGTTGTCGCTGCTGAAGTCCAATTTTAGATCATCTGGTTTCGTATACTCCCAGAATATTGATGGTCAGTCTGTTCATTCTAGAGTTGACCACAGTAGTTGAGCCTCCTGACGTTCCATGTCCCCAAGGTAATTCTTTCTTTGTTGTGCACAGTCGCAGGGTAGCGGTCTAGAGATACCTGTTGCTCATAGCGTTCGTTCCTTGGCGAGGGACAAATTTTGGAAAAAGGTGTCCCTTTTACTCCGTTAGTGATAACAGTCACCGGATGACAGTCAAGTGATACCTGTTGCCCATGTCGATCTTTACTGGGCGAGGAGTTGCTTTCTTTGGAATCAACCTCTTTCACGCAGTTAGGTTTCATATATTTATTTTTGAAAAGCCACGATTGTGCGCGGGATAGATAGTGGAGAACTGCATATCAGTTGTTTCAAGTTTTTCCTTCATTCACGGTGATTTATTGAGACACTACTACTAGTTAGCTGGCCGTTGACTCCTTAAGAGTTTGTCCTCCCAGATCAGTCAGTTAGTTAAATGCCATACGTGATACACGCTTGGGCGATCATGTCTCCAAAGAGACATGACTGAGTGGGCAGAATATTATCCCGCAGTAGGTTGCCATTGCTTTCTGCGGTAGACTGGTTGCCGACCAATGCTATAGAACCCAATCTGTCCTGCTATTTAACCCATAACTGGAAGAAATAGTAGGATTAATACCTTTCCCAAGGGTATTTGCGCGTAAGTGAATGCAATGAATTCAGCTGGAATGCGAACTCGGCACCCCGATTTCTCCTTCCGAGCCGATATCCAATGCACCACAACGCACATCCTTCCGTCCGCCCAGATACGTTTCCTATTTGTTCTTTTTATTCTTTCATATATATACAGGGTGGCCTAAAAGTAAGAGGACAGTAGGTGGAATAGATTTGTGTATTGGTTATATTATTACAATGGTGTTCATTATATTATATTATTCAAGAGAATATACTGATGAAACATTTGCTGAGAGATGGATTGGCCGAAGTAATGCAGTTGATTGACCAGCATATTCACCTGATTTTGACCCTTATGGATTATATTAGAGATGCATTTCAAGAAATTATTACACAAAGATATTTGTGCAAAAATGTTTGTCGAAGCTTAAGGGGTAGATTTCAACGCTGTGTAAATTGTTATGGACGACTTTTTGAGAACCTATGTTGATAAAATTTATCTACTTTTGTATTAATTGTTAATGTAATAACTGTGTTAGTAAATATAATTGTATATGTATTCTCAAAATAAATGTTATCATTTACTGTCCACCTACTTTTGAATCACCCTGTATATATGAATATTAGAGCCGTTGTTTTCTGTTATTGTGAGATAATAATTGTGAGATAACCGCACTCCCAATGCATTTTCCTCCGAATGAATTCTTTTTTTCCCTTTCAACCTGTCATTTAAGTGAAAATTCACGTATTTCAAGATATAGTAGCAGTAATGCTATACCTAATTAGCAAATATCTGAGTCTATCAAAGGACAAGATTTAGGCATATACTAATTTTTTCTTAAGTTGTTATTTAATGCGAAAAAAAGATAGAAAGAAAAATGTTTTTGGGTTCTCCACGAAGCGATTCAATAAAGAATTTAACAATTTAGTAATTTAATTAGATTTTGGGATGATCAAATGAGAATTGGACCGAATCTAAATGCCCTGCCAGGATTCATCATTGATGGCCTAAATCTCAATTGTATAAGATAGTCAGACAACACAGTGCTGATAGCAGACACGGAAAGGAAAATACAAGACCTCCTGCAGAAGAAAGCAAGGGAAATCGTGAATAAAGTATTAAACATAAATTTCAACAAAATTGAATCAGGATCATCAAAAAGAGGAGCCCAAAATGCCAACTAGAGTTACTAAAATCAAATAGGTGTAGAAATGTAAATGTGTTCTGACAGAGGATCTAAAGTGAGTCACTAAGATCCGAAGACGCATTGACATGGCTAAGGACGCATTTCAAAAGCTAAGATAATTGAGAGACAAAAAGATTTAAAGAAAAGAATACTAGCCTATTATGTGACATCTCTCTTTCTATATGGCAACGAATGCTGGAGGATCTCTTCAAAGATGAAGGAGAGACTTAAAGCAGTAGAAATGTTGTTCTACAACAAGATGCTGAGGATACCATTGATCAAACGACAAGGAGTTGAGGAGGATGAAAATGAAAAAGAAACTTTGAATTAGCATCAGGAAGAGACAGCTGGGGTTTCTGGGACACGTATTAAGGAAGGAGGGTTTGGACGAAGAGAGGGAAAGAGAGACAGGAAAGCTACGCGAGATATACTTGTTAAGTATGAGTGAGTGGATAGATGAGCAGGGTCTTGGGAGGGATACCAAGAGGACAAATATTGTGAAAGATAAGGGATAGGGGCAAGTGGAAACGCATGATCGCCTACGTCCTGAAATAACATGTCAAATAAAGAAGAAGACCTTTTATCAACACATCACAACTACATATTTAAAATTACAAAATGCCTTATCGAAATGATCTTACACATTTATAAGTCTGTCATTTGACCATATATTGAATATTGTTGTTACCACTGGTCTTAGAGATTCTAGATAAGATACGAAGAAGAATCTTTAATCTTATTGATCCTGACCTGGCATCTCCGCTTCTGTCACTTTCATACCGCCCTACGTAGCTTTCCTGTGCCTTTTCTGTAAATATTTTGATGGTAATTGTTGCGATGAACAGTACTAGATTGGCGGAAAGGTCGCATCATTTTTTATGCTAAAATAAAAATGGGGGACTGTAAGTTCTATGACAACAGTTTCTTGTCTTGCACTTCTCGATTGTGGTACTATCTTCCAGTCTCTTGCTTTCCAGTCAATTTTTATCTTTAAACATTTAAATGCAACATCAATTATTGTCATTTGTCTTCTTAATTCCTGTTCTTTTATTGTTGTCTCTCTTTAATAATGTGTTCTTTTTTTCATATTTTCTCACTCTCAATAACCCCTTGCATTGCAGTAGCTTTATTACCTTGATTGGGGTGATATTATTTTTAAAAATATCGAAGAAAAGAAAGCAAAATCTCACAGTTTGGTTTGGATTTTCAGCTAACTTCATAAAAAAAGTGTTCAAATGTTGTGAAATTAAATTATTATGCAGGCACCAGTAGTATATTTTTTCTTTTTATTTATTTATATCGCCCCAAGCAAAGCAGTTTACTACCACTGGTGCGCAGTTGGTTACATAGGAGGAAAGCTATGAGAAAGAATGACAGTTTACGCACACACACACACACACACACACACACACACATATATATATATATATATATATATATATATGTAACTAGCTAAACAAGTATAGAAATACTAGAAAATCACCTGTGGAAATTAAAAGATAAAACGGTAAAGACCCTGATATAAGATGGAGCATATCATAAGAGGCCAAACCTTACAACATTGGTGATGTCTGCAGATTGTGCCAAGAAGAGAAGTTAGTCATAATATTATTTCGAAAACAAGGAATGTTACCAAAAGAAAGGTCCAAAGTAATGTCCGAATGTAAACATATGAGAAAATATATTTTAGGATCATACAAACCCGGATGAAATTGCACACAATTTTTGACAAAGTCCTCCCTTATTTTTAAATTCAAGCTATTTTCAACTTACAGCTGTGCTTTCTGAAAGTTCTTTTTGGGCATTTAAAAAAAGGTGAAGAATCAGTTGATATAAAACGCCTAAAGACACCGAAATTTGGAAACTAAGGTTGCGTAATCGACTGACTTCCGAACGACTATATATATATATATATATATATATTCGTTCGGAAGCTAATTTTCCCTGACGAGCTGTTAAGCGAAACCGGGGTAGGTTATTGGCTCACTCTTAGATTTTCGATTTTGTTTGCTCTACTTTCGCTTTGAGTGCTTTGTGTATTCTGCTTTCGTATTTCGTATTTATTGTTAAGGTTTTCGTCTTGTTTTTTTTTTTTCTTTTTTACGAATGCTTGAATTTTTGTTCAGATATTTCATTTGTTTCTTTTCCCTCCGGGTCCGTTCCCGGTGGGTTTCAAGACGATCTCATTCGTAGTTTAATTATTGCTAGTCTTGACAGAATTAGTTCTGTTGCTATTAGTATTATTACTATAATTAACATTACTATATATATATATATATATATATATATATATATATATATATTGTAATGGAAGAACCTGTCTCCCCCTAGCAATGGACTGCCATCTATTATAAATACACCACGCAGTTTTTTTAAGTGACAAATTATTGTTTAAATTGAACAGTTGATTTTTTATTGTTGAATCTGATTGCTAAAAACCTAACATGAAACAGTTGGTTGAGTTTTCAAAAAAATTGTGTAGTGTGGTACAGCAGCAACAGAAACAATTTGAACAACGAAGCAATGCGATTCAAAAACAAATAGAATTGTTAAATTTGCTATACCAACAACAAAAACAACCAAAATTTGAACAACAACAAAAAGAACAGCAGTCAAACCTTCAAGAACAAGAATTACAACAGCAGAACTTTTTAGAGAATATTGTACAAAAGCAACTCGAACAGACAAAAGGTTCGAGAATATTTTCGGCTGAGGGTATCTCGCATTCACTCGCTGAATTCCATTATAGACCGATGGATGGAGAAACTTTTCCTGCGTACTATAGAAATTATGAAACCATTTTCACTAAAAGGTGTGGTTTATGGTCGGATGAAGAGAAGATCATACTGTTAGTGCAAAAATTAGGCACAAAAGAAAACACAAAATACTTAAATTATATCCTTCCGAAAAGGCCGGAAGGAGTTTTTTTTTTCTTTTTCTTTTTTTTTTTTTTTAGGAAACTATAGAGATTTTGTCTAAGATATTTTGGCGAATGGGATAGCATTTTCCATATTCGCTATAAATGCTTGAACATTGTAAATCAGGAAGAAGAGGATTTTGTTACCTATGCAGTATGAGTTAATTCTCGGTGTGAATTATTTAAAATAAAAGAGGTAAAAGAGGACATGTTTAAATTACAGTACAAGGATTAACTAAAAACGAAAAAGAAATCTGTACGAGGCTGTTGCCACTAATAGAAAATGATACAAATATAACTTTGCAAAAAGTCACTGAAGAGTGTCAAAAACTGATAAATTTTAAACGGGATAATAAAAGTATTGAAAGTAAAGAAATAGCCTAGATTCAGAGGATTAGTAAACATGTTCAACCGAAAATAAGGGAAAATTGCACAGTATGTGGAGAAAAAATCATTCGACTAATATATGCCATTACAAAAACAGAAAATGTTATAATTGTAACTGGAGAGGACATTTGGCAAGACTATGTAAGAAAAGAAATGAAAAAAAATCCAGGAAGATTTTACTCAGTTGCATCTAAAAAAGAAACAAATAATTATGGTAAAAGAAAATACGTAGATGTGGAAATTAATGGAGGAAAAGTCATATTCTTATTAGACACCGGAAGTGATTTATCGTTAAATGACGAGGTAACTTGGAATAAAATAGGTCGTCTTAAGTTACAAAGTACTGATAAAATAGCCACGAGTGTGTCAGGGAAAAGATTAGAATTCAGAGGAGAATTTTTAACAAAAGTGACTCTGGGGAATAAAACTCATAAAACAAGTCTACGTATTAACAGGACAAAAAACTAATTTATTCAGTATAAATTAAGTTATGTTATTCAACCTGTGGGAAAAACCGATGAAGACATTCTGTAGAGGATAGAATATAGAAAAAACAAATCAAACGGATAAATTTGCTAATGAAATAAAAAGAAATTTAAGGAAGTGTTTTCAGGACTGGGTTGCTGTGAAAAGAACATGAAGTTACATTTGACTTAAAATACAAGTTTAAACCAGTTTAGAGGGCTAAAAGAAGGGTACTGTTGTCGTCATTAGAACTCGTTGTAAACTAATTACAAAGGCTGGAAAAGATTGGCGTAATTGAAAAAGTTGATTATTCTGATTGGGCAACTCCAACAGTATATGTTAAAAAAAAGAAATAACAAGTTGTGAGTGTGTGCTGATTTTTTAGCTGGTTTAAACGATTGTATAGTTACCCACTTTCTACCCCAGAAAATATATTTTCCAAATTAAATGGAGGAAGCATATTCACAAAAATTGAGCTGTCGGAGGCGTATTTGCAAGTGAAGGTTGCCGAACAATTCACAAAATATCTAAGGATAAATACACATAAAGGATTATCCAGATTAAAGAGATTACCTTTTGGTTTGAAGGTGGCTCCAAGTTTGTTCCAACAAATAATGGATACCATGCTGGCTGAGTCAGATTTCGCAATGGCATATTTCTCATCAAAAGTAAAAATATGGCTGAACACAAGAAGCACGTTTGAGAAGTATTCAGAAAAATACAAGAATGTGGGTTTAAGGTTTCTTTAGAGAAATGTGATTTTTATTTGGATAAAATAGAATATCTAGGACAAATAATAGATAAAGAATGAAGAAAACCCAACTCAAAAAGATGTGATGCAATAAAGAATATGTCTGCGTCAGAAAATAAGATGAAGCTACAAGCATTTCTTGGATTAGTAAATTACTACAGTCTATTTTCTACTCCAACAGCTTCTTTTCTCGCACTTCCCGCCCGTGGAATTCCCTTCCGCATGCTTGCTTCCTTCCCCGACGGTTATAACCTCCAGGAGTTTAAATGTAAGGTCAATAGACACCTCCTAACACACTAACCCTCCCATTCTCTCCAACTCTCCCCCTATGTACATCCTAACTCGTCTATCGCCCTGTGTAACCCCCTGCGCTATAGTGACAGTGGAATGCCTTGATTGGGGTGACATGATTAAAAAAAATATTCCGAAATTATATGACTTGAGGGCGCCATTGAATAAATTATTACAAAAAAATAAAGAATGGTGCTGGTCGAAGGAATAGCAAGATTCATTTGAAAAAATGAAAAGTATTTGCTATCAGATCTTGCATAAGCCCATTATGATCCGAACAAAGAAGTAATTGTCTCAGCAGACGCAAGTGAAAACGGATTCGGTGCAGTACTTTTGCATAAATTAAGTGATGGGTCAACTAAACCTATTGTGCATGCTTCTAGAACGTTAATTTCGGCAGAGAAAAATTACAGTCAGATTGAAAAAGAGGGTTTAGCTATAATTTTCGCAGTTAAGAAGTTTCATAAGTATATTTACGGTAGGTCGTTTATTTTGCAAACTGATCATAAACCTCTTCTGTCAATTTTTGCATCAAAGGGACTACCGACTTATACCGCAAACAGGCTACTAAGGTGGAGTATCATCTTATTGAACTTATTTTAAAATAGTATATTTGCCATCTAAAAAAATTGCGCATGCTGATGGGTTATCACGACTGATACCAAAGAATCCAGAATTACTGGAAGACACAGTGATTGCTGCGCATTTTTTCTTTTTTTTAAATCATTTCACTCCGAGAAAGACAAAAACGCCACTGATGTGCAGGGGGCTACATCAATGTAAAAAGAATAATTAGAAAAGAGTGAGGAGTACAAACTAGTTAGAAAAGGAACAATAGAAAGCTGAGAAAGCAGGTGCGATGACAGATACATAGGTGGAGAGAAAGGGAAGGTTATACGGGGGTGGAGAGAGAGCTAAGGTCCAGTGGTTAGTAGATGAGTATTGACTTTGCATTTAAATTTCTGGAGGTTGTAGCTGTCAGGAAAGCAAGAATACGGGAGCGAGTTCCACAGGCGGGAAGTGCGAGAGAAGAAGCTGCAGGAGTAGAATTGTCGTCTGCATTTGGCTTAAAGAAGAAAAGGAAATACTGGTAAATATTGTTAATAAGTTACCGGTTACACTCGAAGATATTAAGAGAGCAGCAAGTACGGATTAGTACATAGTAAAAATGAAAAGAACAAGTTTAGTGGTGTGAACACAAGAAAAAGGAGTGAGGATGTCTCCATTTTCTATTTGTGATGATACACTACTGTATGAAGACAGAGTAGTTATTCCTAGGTTTCTTCAGAAAAGGATTGTAAAAGACTTTCATTAAGGTCATCTGAGAATGTCTAGGATGAAAGCATTGATGCAAAGTTACGCATATTGGCCTAAGATGGACCAGGATATTGAGAATGTTGTTAAAAGTTGCAAAGGTTGTCAATTAGCAGCCAAAGTACGACCAGTAAAGACGCAACCCTGGCCTAAAACTAATGTTCCATGGACACGCCTACACATTGATTATGCAGGTCCACTAAAAGGATATTACTATCTAATAATAGTGGTCAGAAATTTATAAGCATAAGCACCCTACAGCGGTAAATTCAATAAAAGCTCTGGACGAAGTATTCAGCAGATTCGTTGCACCAGAGACCATAGTAAGTGATAATGTTACAATGTTCACTGGAAAAGAATTTGGACAATATTGCAAGTCATTGGCAGTTGAACATGTCACCACTCCAACTTACAAACCAAGGTCTAATGGTCAGTCTGGAAGGTTTGTTGATACCTTTAAGAGAGCTTTATGGAAAAGTCAAGAAATGGATAATGACGAGAAAAGTATGCAGAAATTTCTAACTATTTACAGGATAACACCAAATACTAATATAGTTGGAAAATTATCACCCGCTGAGATGATGTTTGGACGTAAGGTTCGATCAGTTTTCAATAGGTTGCTGCCAAAAAAGAAAACAAAAAAAAAATTTAAAGTTACAAAGAAGGCAATAAAGTTTTCTTTCAAAACTATCGTGCTAGTAAAACTTTTTGGGAAGATAGTACAGTTACTCAAACGATTGGAAAAATGACTTATATTTAAAATAGAACCCCCCGCAAATACTGAAGTGCTGATGGCAGTAACATCAAAACCTACGACTGATCTGAAAAAGACCGAACCTACCAGTAATAAGCAAAATTCAAACGAAGAATTTCGCTCAGGTGAAGGTGTTGAAATGGAAGAACCTGTCTTCCCCATTAATGGACTGTCACCTATTATAAATACACCACACAGTAGATTACAAGCAAGCTGATGACGGAAAGACGACCAGGAACGCACGGAAGTATTCTACGCTCCATTTTTGTACATAGTAACTATTGTGTGGACTCTTAATATTTGTACCTTTAGTACAATAAACCTTATTGTTGATTTAATCGTGTGCTCCTTAGTCTTTATCACTCGGACTCACCACTCATTTATTTGTATCGTATTTTCACGACACAACAATATATAAAGCTTATCTTAGTGGATGCCTGTGCATTCGACAGATTTAATAAAAGAAATGCATTTGAATTCGATGCATCCAACCTACGAGTAAATACCCTTAGAAAAGGTATTAATTCGTCGCTTCTCACTCCAGCATAGGGTTAAATAGCAGGATAGATCGGGTTTTATAACCTTGGTTAGCAACTAGTTTTCCGCAAGAAAGTAATGGCCACCTACTGTGGGAAAATCTTCTGCCCAGTCAGTCATGTCTCTTTCATGTGTCATGCGTGTATCACGTATGACACGTACCTAACTGCCCAGTCAGTCATGTCTCTTTCACGTGTCATGCGTGTATCACGTATGACACGTACATAACTGCCCAGTCAGTCATGTCTCTTTCACGTGTCATGCGTGCATCACGTATGACACGTACCTAACTGCCCAGTCAGTCATGTCTCTTTCACATGTCATGCGTGTATCACGTATGACACGTACATAACTGCCCAGTCAGTCATGTCTCTTTCACGGGTCATGCGTGTATCACGTATGACACGTACCTAACTGCCCAGTCAGTCATGTCTCTTTCACGGGTCATGCGTGTATCACGTATGACACGTACCTAACTGCCCAGTCAGTCATGTCTCTTTCACGGGTCATGCGTGTATCACGTATGACACGTACCTAACTGCCCAGTCAGTCATGTTTCTTTCACGTGTCATGCGTGTATCACGTATGACACGTACCTAACTGCTCAGTCAGTCATGTCTCTTTCACGTGTCATGCGTGTATCACGTATGACACGTACCCCTAACTGCCCAGTCAGTCATGTCTCTTTCACGGGTCATGCGTGTATCACGTATGACACGTACCTAACTGCCCAGTCAGTCATGTCTCTTTCACGAGTCATGCGTGTATCACGTATGACACGTACCTAACTGCCCAGTCAGTCATGTCTATTGCACGGGTCATGCGTGTATCACGTATGACACGTACCTAACTGCCCAGTCAGTCATGTCTCTTTCACGGGTCATGCGTGTATCACGTATGACACGTACCTAACTGCCCAGTCAGTCATGTCTCTTTCACATGTCATGCGTGTATCACGTATGACACGTACCTAACTGCCCAGTCAGCCATGTCTCTTTCACATGTCATGCGTGTATCACGTATGACACGTACCTAACTGCCCAGTCAGTCATGTCTCTTTCACGTGTCATGCGTGTATCACGTATAACACGTACCTAACTGCCCAGTCAGTCATGTCTCTTTCATGTGTCATGCGTGTATCACGTATGACACGTACCTAACTGCCCAGTCAGTCATGTCGCTTTCACGTGTCATGCGTGTATCACGTATGACACGTACCTAACTGAATAAATTACCTATCAGTGTAAAAACCAGCATCAGCCACTAGGAAATATCAGTGTCTGGGGAATGTTTTAGACAGCCGTCAAACACACTGAGAAGCACACGCACAAAGACACACACAAAGACAAATACCCACTTCCTGACACCCCCTATAATCTGTCCGTGTTTCTCATAACTTTTCTCCTATGTAACCTCCTACGCACCAGTGTTAGTAAACTGCTTTGCTTTGGGCGATATTATTATAAAAAAAATATTTATATTGTGAGCGGGCAGAAATTATTCTAGGGAATGTGCTGGTTAGGTCTAAAATTACATTTTCCTTGCTTACAGTGAAACATATTTATTAATTACGTGAAGTAGATACGCCTATTGTCCTTTTCACACTCCTTTTCCATTTATTGAACAGGATATGAAGTTTATACTTTGTTTTCTGTTTGGGGGGGGTGTTCCTGGTTCTTGCTAATATCTATTCAGTAACTTTCACTCAATATGTTTATGGGGACTTTTGTCCGTGTTTTGTGGGAGAAACACGTCCTAGATTTTGTAATGTTACGTTACCACGTATTCACTCTTAACCTCCACAGCATTAAAAAAACATACTGTCAATAAACTATCACTCTTTCTTTCTTTCTCTGATATATATTCCCCCCCTCTCTCTCTCTCTTTCTCTCTGGCGATTTTACGAAATCAAATTAACATAAGCCAGAAAATGAACCTAGAAACAGGATCGGCTGATGGGTAAAAATAGCACATCACACACGTGCGGAGTCACGTGATCTAGTATGAAAGACTGCGTCGAAAATATACGTGAGAATTAGTTGGACAACGGACCCGAGAGAGAAACACTCCTTTTTATGTCATCCACATATTAGGAGTTTGCTTAACGAAGCGATCGAACATTTCGTTCAACTCACTAACATTAATTCCATGCCATATATGGGCATTTACTTAATTGACTAAATAGTCACAAACCAAAAAGCAACGGTGAATTACTAAGTGACTCGGCAGTTATCGAACAAATAGTAGTCCCCAGATTTTATAGATGCCGCTTTCTAAGAACAGCCCATGAAATTCCATTAGCAGGGTACATAGGAATTAACAAAACTTGCAAAATAATATTCAGATACTTTTAGTAGCCCGGAAATAAAAAAGTGAAATTTTGTAAAATGCATCATATGTGTCAAAGGATGAGAATGCCAAACGAGAAAATCCCAGCCAATTTCCTGAGGCCATTCCACTAAGGAATATTTCAGCCAAAAATGTTGTAAATCACTTATTAATTTCTTCATCAAGGTAACCCAAGTGATTATTTTATGTCAAGGCTGTTTCAGTAAGTCACAAAGCTATTAGGCATTTAGGCGAGTACTTACTATCCGCAATCACAGGGAGTGCTTTCAAAGCAAAAAAAAAATGCATTGTGTGACCGTACAGCAGCCGACAAAAAAAATTGTTTTGTTTTCTTTGTTGGATGTGAGAATGTAACGTTATCACGTATCCACTCACGGAATGGAAAACCTTGACCACACTTTTTGGCAACAAGTCTACAATTTTTTCTTTTCTTTTTATATTTTGCACTGCGGTAATTTGGTTGTAATAGTAAAAGTATTTTAATACACTCTGTAGGTACCTTCATTAATTCACCGAAAATAACAGCATAGTATGAAGAAAAAATTCCAAACTTAATAAAAACGGGTTTTGCTTTTGATTTTCGTCAGCGAGTAAACAAAGCTTTACGAGAGTTTGCAATGGATAATGTAATATTACGTAACTCATTTTTTTTGTTTTTTGTTTTTTTCCCGGCGAAAAATACATTAATTTGAAAATTCTTGCAAAACTCAAATAATTGTCAGATTTTAATGAAACTTTCAGGATTTATTCAGAAATCAAACTATTTCTGAAATTATTATTTTAAAAAATCGTGGAAAAATATTTTTTTAAATCTGTTACACTCAGCTCTGTGTAAATTCATGAAATTTCAAGAAATTAAAGTTTATAGCGAAAATTTGTTTTCAAAATTTGTGTTAAACGCAGAATTTGTTTTCAAAATTTGAGTTAAACATAGGATTCCTTGGGGAATGTAAATCCTCTATTATTTTTTCAAACATTTGGCCTGCTTTCTGAATATCTGCTCCGAATAGTAAAATAAAAAAAAATGCAATAAAACTATGAAATTATTTAATTAGAAGAGCTCTTAATTGCTTTTATAAAATTATATATATTAAGAAAATTATAGACTGAAGAAAATTTTTTCTATAAATAATGAAATTTTAAAAGACTTGTTTTAATTTCTTCTTTTTTAATTATAATAATTTATAAAATTTTGCATTTAAAACAGAATTCTACAAAGTCTATCTGGTGGCGATTAGGTTATTAAGTTATTAAATGAAGACTATATTTGCTAATCGAAAATTGAAAAGTTTAATACAAATCATCGGGTCATCGTTTTTGTTTTTGTTTTTAATAATTGTATTGCATTAAAAGATCATGTGTTTCACGGTTTCTTTCCCATACAGGAAAAATAATTGGAACATTATGTCAATTTTAGCTTAGTTTGCCATCTGGCTGTCACCACACATCAATCATTAACGGCAAAGATCAAAAATGTCAACGCTCCATGATTAAGAAATAGTTTTATTCTAAATGTCATGCTATAAATAAGTAATACTTGTGTAAATCAGATTAATTTAACTTTAATTTTGCTAATTATTCAAAAGTAAAGTGTCACAGATGTATATTTTAGTTTTGCAATATTTTTAAAACCGAAAATTAACTTTTGTCTACAAATGTGTAGATCACTCATAAATGAACGAAAAATTGCAAAATTTTTTATTCCAATCATTATAATATCTGTTTGAAATACGCCAGATTATTTTGTTCACTGAATAGTAAATTTAATCATTTAGCTTTCAATTAAACTAAAATGGGCGTGTTAAAAACCCTTTTTTATTTTTAAAAATTAAAATTAAAAGTTAGGTTTCTAAAATGAATAGAGATACCTACTGTATATATATGTGTGTATGTGTGTGTGTGTGTGAGAGAGAGAGAGAGAGAGAGATTAAATAAATTGCAAGCATTATCACAATATAAAAAATAATGATCGATAACACAACCAACCTACACCAAGGAAAACAACAAAAGCTAACTACAGATCCTCGAGGCAGTATTCATTAAAAAACTTAAGCCGTCAATTATTATTAGCTATGAATACTGTAGTAATGTCCTAAAATGTTTATAGAAAACAGTTTTTTCATACTTTAAAGCGTGCAAGACCATGATATTACAACATAAAAAATACTTTCATTTTGGATAATGTTCACGTTCTAATAAACGCTAAGCAATTTGTCAACCGTTATATTTGAAGTAAGAAAAGAATTTAAAGTAATTTTTTGCAATATGATTTTGTGGGTTAATTTTTGTTGCCACAACTCACACTCTTGAAGATGATCTCGGAAGAAGACTGAAATTACATGGGAACATCAAGAAATGGATAATAAAATAATCTGTCAAATTTAGACATCATTTCTTACATCTTTCAATTATAATACACGAAATATTATCCATGATTCTGAACGGACTTTATTAAAATTAAGCACTCAATGTTTGCAATTTATTTAATCTCACATGTCTAAAAGACAATTTGCTGCCTACATACACACATTTCATGTATATATATATATATATATATATATATATATATATATATATATATAATCCAAATACAAGCCTGTTTTGCTGTATCGCAACTTATCAGTATGACTAGAAATCCACTTGCTTCCAGCTGTGATCGAAACTCGACCGATATGGTGTCAGTTTATATATATATATATATATATATAAACCCTATTCGGAAAATGATTGTTGACAACACAAATATTATAGCATCGGCCACATGCAAAAAATAAAAAATTAAAAATAATGGAGGCTTTGTTAATAAAAGTGAAATCCCCCAACACTCAATAAAATCAACTACGAACATGTTAACAACATGCTTACCGTGTTCGGTACATAACACATACCACTGCTCTACATTATACATAACACCACATACATTCTGTTACACATAAAATAACATTCTTCCTCGAAAGTGGCAAAAAAATATAGCCGAAAGCGCTCGATTAAACAAAACAGAGACAATTTATATATATTTTAAGGTCCTCAAAAAAAAAACATCACAAGATCACATGAAAAGTTCCATAAAAACTTAATATATAATAGCTTTTCTGTTATTTTAATGAAACCTACATAAAAACAGATTACTGCCCATATATATATTTATATTATGCTTGAAAAAATCATGTTGGTTGATACATGCTTAACATGAATGGTTGCATTAATCGCGAATTTCTAGAATGGGATTGTCAGAAAACTACAGGAAATGACTTCTTTGTTGTGTCAGGTACGCCTTTACACACACACACACACACACACACACACACACACACACACATATATATATATATATATATATATATATATATATATTAGTATAAATAGTGACGCATATGTAAGTGTGCTTGTATGTATATAAATTATAAGCTTACTATCTCCAGCCGTATCTAAGTTATTTTATTTTCGAATTCAAATGAATCCAAATATCATCTTTTCTAAGCAACGTAACAATTTCAACTTCCGATAACCGTCGCAGTGCACTCGTTAACCGCTTAAGTAAAGGTGAATTTCAAAAGTGTTTAAACGTGTAAAGGCATGTGTGAAGATTATCTGAAACGTTTGAATGAAAGTTTCACTGACCTTACACTTTATCGTATGTGCATACATTCTTTATGTGCTAAATCCGTTGGTGGTCATGGCTCTCCAGAACTTTCTTTCATTTCTTTAAGTAACTTTTGATTTCTTTACCATTTTTTGTCTTTTTTGTCACTTATTCCCACAACAATAGGTTATTTCCTCTTTTTCCTTGCTGATCTCACTTTAATATATTCTGTGAGTTTTAAATTCTCTAGACCTTTCCTCATCATGCATCCTAGAAATTTCAACTATCTATTTTTTGCTATAAGTTTTTTTTTTCTATTATTATTTTAAAACTTTCTAGTTGCTCATATATTATGTTGAAGGTATTCTTAGCGTTCGTCAGTTGAATCACATATCAGTCACTTCAAATCTCTTCTTTATATATAAGGAAATGGTCCAGTATTCACTGCCATATTACATAGTTCAGTACTCCTTCTTTTAATTTCTAATTTTCTTTTCTTTTTTATTACTTTGCTTAATTTCTGGAAGACATTTTCTGGTTTTAACATCCCCAATACGTTGTTTGCACTTTAAGCTGTCTCTTTTGCTGACCACTATATTTTATCACTGCTTCCTTCTCGCTTTCCATTGCTACTTCTATGTACTGTGTCCCTTCAGGACGCGGGTAAAAATGGTTTTCCACAACTTCCAGTCCTTTATAACTTTTATCAATGTTTGTCCTTTTGCTATCCTTCCTACCTCGTGTTACGTCATTCATCCACATGAGTTCGTTAGTTGTTCCTCTTGCATTAGATATGTCCTGTAAGTGTCAAATTCTTCCAAGACCTCCTTCACTATATTTCCCATTAATTCAGCTGTTCCTTTCTGATTCTGAGTATAAGTACCCTTTTTGTTTTCATTTTCTTTGAGACTTCTACGTTGTTTACACGCTCTGTCCTTGGTATTCTTAGCAATGAACTTCTTCTATGTGCCATGTCCCATCAAGATGTAGGCGATCATGACTTTCCACGTCTCCCTATCCCTGGTGGCTCTTAGCACACTTTCTATTGTTACCCCACCCAAACCTCGCTCCGCCATCTACCTGCTCAGGCCCTTCAAATATGTTATCCGCTGCTTTCACCTATCTCTTTTTCCTTCTATCTGACCTGTGAGTATCAGATTCTCTAAGCCTTCCTTCCTCCCTTGTTTGGTGATGACCAGACAGTCTTTTTTTTTTTAACTTTCTTCATCTACCTTTTTTAGGAGGTCATGTAGCTTTCTTTCCATGTCAGCTATCAGCACTGTATCATCTGCGTATCTTATGTTGTTCAGATTGTGACCACCAATGACGAATTCTGGTATAACTTCTTGTGAAAGTGGGATAACTTATCGTAATATTTTCGTTAGGGCCAACTGTGCCCTAAGAGTTGATTTTGAACAGAAAATCAACATCCCCTACAAATGTTTCATGAAATAGAACTCAAAATAAAACCTTTCCAACACAGAAACTACAATCTACAATTGAAATGAAATCAATAACAGCACATTTACTGAATCCATCACATAAATTACGTATATGCATTTAGTAACTACTAAACACTTCAAATATCTCGGTGTATAGATAAGTTATAATAAATTTACAGTATTTACATTATTCGGACAACTGTCCTCCTCTTTGTTGCCATTTGTAGAACGTTTCGGCTGCTGTACGCTCCGGCCTTCTTCAGGTGCTAGGAATTTCGAACCGAACACTTTATTACAATAATTGGAATATATCATTTCCATTCATTTTTTTGTGCAGAGCCTCTTCTGACAGTCATGAGTTATCTTCATCTAACCCTTTAAATTACCTACCCACAACTGCTCTAGCCTGGTATTGAGCTCACTAATCTTTGGGTCAAATCACAGGAACTAACCAACGTCTATATCTACTGAGCCATATTAGTTCCTGTGACTTGACCTAAAGAGTTGTGAGTTCAATACCAGGCTACAGCAGTGGTGAACAAGTAACTTACAGTGTTAGAGGGAGATAACTCATGACTACCTGAAGAGGCTCTACTACGCAAGGAATGTAGATCATATACACCAGTGATTGTAATAAAGGGCTCGGTTCGAAATTTCTAGCACCTGAAGAAGGCTGGAGCGTACAACGGCCGAAACATCATACAAATGGCAACAAAGATGAGGACAATAGTCCGAATAATGTAAATACTACCTCATCTCAGAAATATAGACAAATAATAAATGTAGTATGCATAATAAAGAAATTGAACACAGAATACGCTGCTCTAGAAGGTAGTTTTCCCAACGCTAGAAATTGCTACAAAACTAAAACCTCAACCTGAAAACAAAGGCCATACACTTAAATAGGCACATCGGATTGAGCTTTTCATATGGAACTCATGCATGACACCAAACCTTTTCATAAATATCTAAACTGTTTGCTGTATACAACAGCTTTCTAAAATCAATGGTTTTGAATCCTACGAGTCTTGGTGAAGGACACACTGGGCATTGTAGCCTGACGCTACAAAATCACAAATAGTGGCATCACTTGAGGACTTTCAAGAGCAGCCACAAATAAAATGGGTATTACATGTAAGTCGAAGAGAAAAATAATAACAAAATCAAGACAATGACATTCCGCACTAATTCAAATTAAAAAAAATTGTTAGGGAGGAAATCTTCATCAATAATCGAAAGAGCAATAACAGTTACTCGACTTGAGAAACCTATATTACTGAAAAAAAAATTAAAAGAAATATTTTATAAACTTCACCCGAGATAGTTTGGTCAATGAATGCCAAATGTTTTCCTTTTAAGGAAACATTTAATATGAACATTACCATTACTCTTCTGTAAGGTGAAGTTTCTGTTACCTACAGATGATTTCTTCAATTTTGAGGAGATTATCTAGCATTCGCTGCTATATAAGAGGAATTACATTACCCGAGTCTACGATCAGCACAATGTCAATATTGTTAAGGTTATATCTGCTGAAAATTAAACCGGATGTTGCTAGTTCTCTTAGAATCGTTATAAATGTTGATTAAATCGATTAAGAAAAAGAATCCGTGTCTTAATCCTTATTCCTTTTTATGTATTCTTTGAATTCCTCAAATGGAATGACTATATTGAATCCATTGTCAAATCTGCTGCTATGAAAGTCGGCTCCCTGTGCAGGGCCCGGAAATTTTTCCCACCTGAATCTATTCTGCACATATACAAATCTACCATCCGCCCGTGTATTGAATATTGCTGCCATATCTGGTCGGGTGCCCCTGCTGCTCTCCTTGGGCTTCTTGACGAAATACAAAGGAGGATCTGTAACGTGGTTGATACTGACTTGGCAGACCGGCTGCAGCAGCTCTCACACCGGCGTAATGTGGCTTCCCTGTGCCTCTTCTACAAGTAGTTTCATGGCTTCTGCTCCGATGAGCTTAGATCACTGGTGCCACCTAAGCACGAATTTACACGAGATACTAGATTAGCAACTAGGTCCCACCCTTTTACAGTTAAACAAATAAGATGTAACCGTAAATTCTACTCCAACAGCTTCTTTTCTCGCGCCTCCCGCCTGTGGAACTCCCTTCCACAAGTCTGCTTTCCCGACAGTTACAATCTCCAGGTGTTTAAATGTAGGATCAATAGACACCTCCTATCACACTAACTCCCAACTATTCTCAGAACAATCTCATCTACCCAACCCTCATTCTCGGTATCCTTACCCGCCTATCACCCACCCTCTGTCATTTCCTATATTTAATCAGCCTTTCTCCACTCTACGTAGCCCCCTGCACAGTAGTGGCAGTGACATGCCTTGCTCGGGGTGAAACGCTTATAAAAAAAAAAAAATTCGTTCTCTATTCGCATGCAGGCTTTTTGTTCCCACCAGAGGCTACGGATTACTAGAATATCTTTTATACGTAAATCACGCTTGTCTAGTATGTTAAGCCTTTGTGTCGTGTCTTCCGTGTAATCTATGAAATATAATTTTTTGCATTTGTATTGCTCGCTCTGATAGCATTTTGAACACAAATACAGCATTTCTTGGGACTTAAGGTCGCACCACATTGAAACCCTGGTTTCGGTATGCTCACGAAAGTCGAACCTTGTTAGTACCTAAATGGATGACCGCTTTGGAATACCAGCTGCTTGAAGATTGGATATGCGGTTGGTGTAATCGATAATAGCTCGGAATTTTTAATCAGAGAGCCGAGTCCCAATTTCCAGTATGTTCGCTACATTCACTTAGATACAAATGCCCCTGGGAAAGGTATGGTCCCCTCTCTTCCCGCTCCAGTTAATTGTTAAGACTTGTATCACTAAACAATTATTATATTTAAAAAAATCTTACAAGCTAAAAATATGTTATGGCTTTAAATAACCTGCCAAAGTTTGATAAACCGAAGAAAACGAATCAATCAAACAATAAAAAGAAACATTTCCTGTTTCAAAACAAAGCCACACTGTTTTTGTCTTATTTCCGGAATAATTCTGCTACGTATTAATTGGCATCTAATTTAGTTATTTGGTTCATTAGCTACAAATATAAGAATTAGTTTTAGTTACTCTATGCAGCTTGAATGTGTACTTCATACTTATATTAATAAAGAGAAAGAAATGATATTTCAAATATATGGAAAACCTAACTATAAAAAAAAACTGCATTTTGGCAACAGGGATTTTTAATACGTGATCGATACATATTGATTAGTATAAACGCTATATTTTATTTAAACCGCCATGTCTGTTCAGCTCGTTCTTTTTTTTTTTTTCAATTTTGTCGACCCTGTACACGACCAACAGCTATATGAAGTAGATTTAAGAGAGCCCTAACGCTCAGACGTTGACCGGACGCTCTGTCTTCGGGTAGAGAAGAACCCAGACGTCTATTCACCCCCAGACGGGTCTAGGATGAATAGACGAGAGCCCGACCCCATGTATGCAGGATCTACGGGGAATAACTTGTAGTGATCGAGAAGCATCCTCTTGGTACCACAGAGCAGTGGTACTTGAAAAGAAGCTTCTCGAGTGAAACTTACACATCAGTAATAGAATACAAAAGGAATGAGGGTGTTTCGCTGCAATTTGCATGGCATGGCGAGTTTTAGCTGTGAAGTTTAGAACTGGTGGAACTAAGGAATGTAGTCCATATGAGCTCTTTCCATGAAAATAGTAATAGAGCAGTATGAGCGTGTATTCTGTTGGAAAGGGGTTGTAGTGCGGGAATAAAGTAATTACCCACAAGGACGAGGAGACGTTTTTGAGTGAAAACCGGTCAGTTCCTGTCTATATAAAGCCATCATGGCCCTCTATAACATTCTTTTCTTTTTAATATGAATGACATTTTTGGAAAGGTGATTTTTTAAGCTCAACTTAGATGTAGCACAAGGCCCGGATTATGGAACACTCAGTGAGTATAGAATTCACTACTTAATTGTAATGATTCTAGCAAGACAAGCTTGCTAACCATTACACTACGTCGAGGTGCTCTGACCTCTTTGGAAACATTTTTGGTGTTTTTTTCCACATTTATGAATTCAGAGATTTTCTAAACTGCCTACTATCCAAGGTTAGTGGAGTCCAGTCAACTTTTCTATTATTCTCATAGTTGGAGTGAGAAATGATAGATCCATGTCTTTCCTAAGGGTATTTGTGCCGAGTGAAAGCAGTAGACTAGGCCGTGATTTGAGCTCGACTCACTGGGCCCACTACGTTACTAATGGTCAGTTTTAAACTATTTAAAAATTAGAAATAAATTAATAACATCGACAGCTTTTCGTGATCATGATACTCACCTTCTAATTCTTTTATGTGCCATGTCTTCTCATGACTTTCGTGATCAGAGCCCTCCACAATTGCCTCTTTTTTGGATGTCTCAGTGAATTTTGTCGTCTTTCTAAACCCTGTGCCGCCATTCTGAAGCTAAGTATGTTAGCACACGGGCGCACACACACACGCACATATACACACATGCAAACACAAATACACACATACACACGCATAAACGCTCATACACATACTCACAAAGCACATGCGCACACATACACACATGTAGATACACACAAGCACACACATGCACATACAGACATATACACACATACACACATAAACACACACATACATACCAACACACATTCACGCACACATACGCACATACGTACAAGCACACACATACACACATTCATATACACACATATACATGCACGCACACATGCACACACAAATACGCATACACACATTCACATACACATGCGTACATACGCACATGCACACATACACACATGCACATACACACATACGCACACACCTACACACATGCATATAAACACTTACGTAGACACCTACACACATGCACATACACACAAACACAACACACATGTACACACACGCACAAATACCCCCACACACACAGAATGTACACCAAGAAAATGTGAAGGACTAATCCGGAAAACAAAGATATTCAAAATAGAATATCTATGTTTAGTTTCTGTTCTTCTTCCATATGCCGCTCCGATTTAGACGTTGGCGATTATGACTCTCCACAGTTTCGTGTATTGTAGGTTTTAATTAATTTTGTCTTTTTATCTCTTTTAAACCCTGTTCTGACATTCATTTAGTTAAATTCGATAGATAAATTATGCGTTATTTTCTTTTGTCTTTCTTGTATTCAATCTGTCTGTCTCTATCTCTTTCTCTCTCTCTCTTTTTCTCTCTCTCTCTCTTTCTCTCTCTCTCGCTCTGTATAAAACTCCTTTTACTTTCCATTTTTCCTAAAACTTCGTCGTTGCTTACATATTCAGTCCACATTATTCTCAGCATCCTTCTGTAGAACCACATTTCTGTTGCTTCAAGGTTTATTCTTTATCCGTGAGGAGATTATTCAGCATTCGCTGCCATATAGAACGATTGGCTTACATAATAATTTACTATTATTTTCTTTGTTTCTAACGAAACTTTTCGCTTTTTTTAATAGTTTGATTAGTTTTAGAAGACATACTTCGCTATACAGGGCGCAAACGTTTGGTCAATATCTGCATTCATAGTGTGTAGATACATGCAAACAAGAGAAGGTAATTAAAAAATATAAAGATTAAAAAACATTTCTGATGTATAGTGCTTAAGCGAAATGGCGTCTCAAAGCACATCACACACTAATACATAAAAACGCCCATCCTCTATGCATGCGTATACATTAAATATATCTTTCAAGTTGTCAGTAAAACGAAGCCCCGAAAGTAAGAGATAGCTAGGAAGATAGATAGATAGATAGATAGATAGATAGATAGATAGATAATGAACAAACTGAGATAGATAGATAGATAGATAGATAGATAGATAGATAGATAGATAGATAGATAGATAGATAATGAACAAACTGAGATAGATAGATAGATAGATAGATAGATAGATAATGAACAAACTGAGATAGATAGATAGATAGATAGATAGATAGATAGATAGATAGATAATGAACAAACTGAGATAGATAGATAGATAGATAGATAGATAGATAGATAGATAGATAGATAGATAATGAACAAACTGAGATAGATAGATAGATAGATAGATAGATAGATAGATAGATAGATAATGAACAAACTGAGATAGATAGATAGATAGATAGATAGATAGATAGATAGATAGATAATGAACAAACTGAGATAGATAGATAGATAGATAGATAGATAGATAGATAGATAGATAGATAGATAGATAGATAGATAGATAGATTGAAAAAGACAGCCCTGTACAGAATTTTCTAGACAATTCCCTTGGTAGATTGAAGTGAATAAACTGATGTAGATATTCCCAGTAAAAATGTGGCTGATTAAGTCGTTAAATATTCAGTGAAAATCCCCCCCATCGAAGGCACAAAACTGTTCCTCTTAATAAAAGGGTTTTGTTGATATACAAAAATGTTGGATTTCCCGCAGGACAAGCGTTTATTAGAAAACATTGCTCGTCGACAAGCAATAATCTTGCAAAATATTTTCACCCCGTAGAACAGCAAAAAGTTCTTTTACTATTTTCGAGGAAAATGATGGAAGGCCTTATATCAGGCTTTTTACCTGTAAGCTTATTCAGTCGTCATTTCCTTTTTTACTGTCAAATAGATAATTTTTTTATATTGGATGACGTCTAATTAACAGCTAAATGAAATGCAAGGAATATAAGGGCATAAGTATGCGTTGTTCTATCTATCTATCTATCTATCTATCTATCTATCTATCTATCTATCTATCTATCTCAGTCTGTTCATATCTATCTATCTATCTATCTATCTATCTATCTATCTATCTATCTATCTGTGCATATATATCTCTGTTTTTCATATCTATCAATCTATCTATCTATCTATCTGTGCATATATATCTCTGTTTTTCATATCTATCTATCTATCTATCTATCTATCTATCTATCTATCTATCTATCTGTGCATATATATCTCTGTTTTTCATATCTATCTATCTATCTATCTATCTATCTATCTATCTATCTATCTATCTGTGCATATATATCTCTGTTTTTCATATCTATCTATCTATCTATCTATCTATCTATCTATCTATCTGTGCATATATATCTCTGTTTTTCATATCTATCTATCTATCTATCTATCTATCTATCTATCTATCTGTGCATATATATCTCTGTTTTTCATATCTATCTATCTATCTATCTATCTATCTATCTATCTATCTATCTATCTATCTGTGCATATATATCTCTGTTTTTCATATCTATCTATCTATCTATCTATCTATCTATCTATCTATCTATCTATCTATCTGTGCATATATATCTCTGTTTTTCATATCTATCTATCTATCTATCTATCTATCTATCTATCTATCTATCTATCTATCTATCTGTGCATATATATCTCTGTTTTTCATATCTATCTATCTATCTATCTATCTATCTATCTATCTATCTATCTATCTATCGTAGTCAATTGCCGAAAAAATGTATGAACCGAACATTTGCAAAAAGGTTTGTCTACAAAACACCTGTGTCAATTAGTAGAATGAACATTTTTATTAATATTCATCCTATACACACGCACGCACGCACGCACACACACACACACACACACACACACACACACACACACACACACAATATTCATCCTATATACACACACACACACATATATGTATATATGTGTGTGTGTGTGTGTGTGTGTGTGTGTGTGTGTGTAGAAAAAATATATATATTTTATAACATTTATTTGGAATTTTAAATCTTTACATTTTGCAAAGAAACGTAATTTCAATTTCATTGTAAACGCGTTGTAATGTTACTTTGTTTCATTTTTAATGCTAGTCAGTTTGTTCTATTTTTTATCGTTCAAATTTTTAAATTGACACATTAAATTAAATTTTTAAATTGACACATTTAATTTCGTGTTGTTTATTCCTATATTATTATTGCTTTTTTTAATTTTGGGAACGTATTTTATTTATCTACTGTACAACACATTTTATATTTTGTCCTTTTCATAACGGTGGTTATATTTATTTTAAAAAATGAGTCAGCACTTTTAAAGGCTTTTCGTTTATCTTGTGTTTGTCTTAACGGCATTAGGGGGTACTGCAAAACTATTGGCTCAGAAAGCTTCTTCCGACGTATACTAAGTTAAAACTTAAATCTTATTCTTTTTAATTGGAGTAGATAGACCCTTCTATCGCCGAGTTACACTCCTCCCTCATCTTTTGGACAGGGGTAGAGGCGCACACCTTGTTTCCTGTTTAAGAAGGGGTTTCCGGTTTTTTTTCTCTCCTCCGGTCTTAGTCCTTGTGCTGTCGCAAGCTCTTTGCAGTGTTTGTGGATGGTGGCAACGTCTCTTCATTCTGACGGTACCGGGTTGGCAGTTTCCTGGTTGCTGGTAATTAAGAGCCCGAACTCGTGTGTAGCGTCATGAGAGGCTGTTCTGATAAACAGTTGAATATTATTGGGGTTATATGTAGTACCATGTCGCGTATGGATGGGTGTTGCTGCATGACTCTCCGGTGGGCAACCCTGAGGCCACATTACGCTGCAGTCTGCGCCAGTTTTCCTCTCACACATGCTGTATACAGCGACCGACTGTTTCTACTCTAGTCCTCTCTCCTAATAAAACTTTCATGAATACACACTATCATAATATCAAATCTAAACCAGCTATCCTAAAAACACCCAAAACCCGTCAGCATCTTCTTCGCTAACATCCGAGGTATACGCACCAACTTTTACAGTGTCGAATCCTTCCTTTCAGTCAATTCACCAGACATCCTAGACTTCTGCGAAACTAACTTTGATCATTCTGTTCCTCTCTTCTGAATTCTATGTCCCTGGTTACCTTCCCCTCTTCGGGAAGGACTCCAATGTCCACATGCATGGACTTGGTGTTTACGTCAGTGAACACCCCCTTCTAGCTAGGGTGATCTCTCTTGAACTTCTAGATCATTCTTATGTGTTTCCGTCTCTCTCTACTAAGCTCAGTTAGCTATCTCTTCTTCCTCTACCGCTTCCCCTTATCTCCCGACTGTTCCGTTCTTGAAAGCATCTCCAATAATATTGACAAAGCCATTTCCTCTCATTCGTCTGCTCATTTATTTGTTTGGTGACTTTAACGCCCACCATGCCAAGTGGCTGAAAAACTCTTTCACAGATCTTGCTGGTGTCCATAATATGAATTTTTCAATTACTCAGTCCCTTACGCAAGTAGTGGATTTCTCCACGCGTTTCTCTAATAACCCTAATGAACCTGACTCTCTACTAGATCTCTGTTTTACTTCCATCGCTGACTCTTGCAATGTCAAGCAACTCTGCCCCCTCGGAAACTCTGACCATGCGGTGGTTTCCGTTAACATCTCCTTCCACTCCCACTCCCACTCCATCAAAGAAACTCAGACTAGCAGAATATCTTACTGCTACCAAAGAGCCGACTGGGACTCATTCCGCGATTTCCCTTGGAACAAAGTCTTTAGTCATCCCTGTTGAAGACTGTGCGGCTGAGATCTCTTCTTGGGTTAAGGCTGGCATCAAAGCTTTCATCCCAGCCAGGAAGTTGAGACTTAAATCCCACTCGTCCCTTTGGTTCTCCTCCGCGAATCCCAGTCATTGTCCTCGAGAAATGTTCTCCTGAACTCTTCTCTGTTCTCTCAAAATTCTATAACGACTGCCTCTCTGCTTCTTGTTTTCCTGCCTGCAGGAAGTCCTCCTCCGTGGTTCCAATATATAAAAATACTGGTGAAACCTCTGACCCCTCTAATTATCGCCCCATCAACCTTCTACCGATTTTTAGCAAAGTGTTCGAAGCCATCATCAACGCCGAGGTGGTTAAACATTTCCCAGTCCACAAACTCTTCTCTGACAAACAGTATGGTTTCCGCTTCACCAGGTCTACTGCTGATATGCTCACGACCATCACTGAGTATATACACCAGTCTCTCGACAAGAACGGCGAAGCCCGAACTGTCGCTCTAGATATCTCCAAAGCGTTTGACAGTCTGGCATGCTGGCCGTCTACGCAAGCTGCGAGGCTAAGGTATAACTGGACAATTGTTTGACCTTATCCAGTCATTCCTTTCCAATTGCATAATTAAACGGACATGTCTCCCAATACTATCATACGAAAGCGGGTGTGACTCAAGGCTCTGTTCTAGGTCCTGTGCTTTTCCTTATCTACATTAACGATCTCCCAGATGTAATAAGATCTCAAGTAGGCATATACGTTGAAGACACTACGGTTTACTCTTCGCATATCGATCAAAAATCTGCCGAGGCTGACAAAGCAAACCTCGCCGCCGAGCTTGAACAGGACCTCCAATCCGTGGCAGATTGGACTAAGAAATGGCTCGTGAATTTGAATGCTTCCCAAACGAAGCTGCTATCTATTAACCATCACAGACAATCGCTCCTCCCACCTCCCCATTAGCATAGATCAGGCTAGTCTATCTGAAAGCAATGCACTGCGCCACCTCGGGTTAACTCTCACAACAGACCTCAAGTGGAATGATTATGTAGAATCCACCGCTAAATCTGCTGCTAAGAGTTGGTTCTCTGTATAGGGCCAGGAAGTATTTCCCGTCGGAAACAATCCTGCACATATATAAATCTACCACCTGCCCGTGCATTGAATACTGCTGGCATATCTGGCCTGGTGCTCCTGCTATCCACCAAGGTGTCCTTGATAAAATCCAACGGAGAATCTGTAATATGATCGATTCCGACTTGGCAGCTCAGATACAGTCACTTTCTCACCTGCGTAATGTGGTTTCCCTGTGTCTCTTTTACAAATACTTTCACGGCTTCTGCTCCGGTGAACTTAACTTACTGGTACCCCTTATATATGAATTTACTCATTTATTTACTTTTCCGACAGATACAATCTCCAAGAATTTAAATATAAAGTCAATAGTCATCTCCTATCTCACTAACCTGCATCCTCTCTCTCTCTCTCTCTCTCTCTCATGCTTCTTTCTCCGTCCACTTCACTCTTATCAGTATTCTCATCCTTCCTGACACCCCCTATAACCTGTCACTCTTTCTCATAACTTTCCTCCTGTGTAACCCCCTGCAAAACAGTGACAGTAAAATGCTTTGCTTGGGTCGATATGATTATATATATATATATATGAAGTAATATTTCGTTTATCCGTATTAGTGAAGGATGAGAGATGATTACAGAATTTTTTTAAAAATTCGTTCGTTGTACTTCCAATATAAATTTTAGTAACCTTTGGATACTGTTGAGATAGAACATATAATACACAAGCGATTTTGTTAAACACATGTTAGATAAAAGGCATTGGTCAGGATTTCTACAATTGTTTAGGTTACGGGACAAAATAAGATCAGCAATACAATTACGGTTATTACTGTCATATAAATTCAATATTTTATTGTTATATAATTTAATTATTTTCTCTGAATTATTAGTGAAACTATAACTGAGTTTTACGGTGTTCCGATTGAAAATTTTATCTAAAAGATTATTTTTAGGAAAATGTTTATCAATCAATTTTTAAAATTTATTTCCCAATTTAGTATCAACTAATTGACTGAATGGAAGCTTATGCTTTCTGACCTTTCAGTTTCTGTTCTCTCTGAAACAACTTTAATCTTTTACAAATCTCATTTCAGAAGATCTGAAAACCTAAGAACTTTTTTATCATAAACTGTTTCATGTTTTTCAAATATTTCTTTACTATAGGAGTTCAACCGATGATGGAATACGTTGGATTACAGATGGTGGGTGATAGAGATAAAGTGGATATAAATCGGGGTTAGCATTGTTTTAAAAACCAAATCTAACGCTAAGTGTAAGAAATCAACTTGTTTAATATTAGCATTAATTCATACGCTAAAACCAAAAGATTTAAAAACTCTATGGATTAATTTTCTAAGTTCATTAACCTTACATCAAGTAGATTTATTTTCAATTTTGCGTTCATCATCTCTACAGAGCCCTATATTATTCAAAACAATCTTTTCATATGCAGTGAGGTTGTACAATAAAAACAATCCAACATACACAAACCCACTCTCTCTCTCTCTATCTCTCTCACACACACACACACACACTCTCTCTCTCTCTCTCTCTCTCTATATATATATATATATATATATATATATATAAAATAAAATTTGTTCTTTTACTTAGAATTAATTCAATTTACATTGCTACACGAAAATTTCTGTTTCGAGATTTTACCTCGTCATCAGGCAATGTTAACTCATTGTTGTAAAAATGATTTATATTAGAACACGGAAAACATACACTTGTTATTTAAAGAGTTTATATGGATGGAAACTGTAGAACGTTTAAATGATATAAAGAGTGGGACCTTGATAAAATAGAGAAACGGTCACCACTCAATCCCAAAACACAATTCCTGCTATTTGATCGTTTCTCTATTTTATCAAGGTCCCATTCTATTTTATCAAGGTCCCATTTAAAGGTTCTAAAGTCATTATACATCAAATCCTGCAAGCTTTCCCTCTTGTAAACAAAGGAACTGCTGCTGGGTTTGAATGTTATTGGACTCTAGTTTTCCTTGCATTTTGTTTCTAGCTCATAGTAATCATCTTTGTTTTACATGTCTCCTATTCCCAGAAATAAACTTGATAAGGCTAAGAGGAAACCGATTGTTTTTTTAATTTTATTAGAAATGACATTTAAACTACGCTTACTAATATATATATATATATATATATATATATATATAGTCTCATCTGATATGGACATCAGATCAGATTTTGCCACATATACCAGACATGATGGTATTAATAAAATGCAATAATAAACGCGTGTAAGAAAACCAAGTTAACATAGAATAAAAAAAATAAAAAATGTAAATAAAAAACCTTGATATCGTGTGACCTATTAAAATGCACTCTTTCTAACAAAACGAAATCTTTCAATGGCGAATATTCTGTAAAGGTCAACTGTCATGGTAATATAAAATGTGAAAACCTTGACTCTAGGTTGAGCGCACTTTTGTTAAATTTTCTAGATAGAAATACTTTTTTCACCAATTTTACACTTACATTCCTCTACATCGGCGACATTTATGCATCTATAAACTTATGTAGAACAACTATTAAACTATATTAATATACAGAGTGTCGCCAAAAATCTGCCACTATTTCACATGTGAATATCGCGGTAACTACATGTCATAGACAAACAAAATTAAATAGATTTATGTTGAACAATAAAATATTTATGTATCAAAATTCAAATATATTCAAAGGGATCTAGATTTTTAACCGATTTCACAAATGTTTAATATACACACACCACTTGTGATACAATACACGTTAGTCCAGTTCAAGCCAAACACGCTGTAGCATGTCTTGCGTAACATTTTCTAGTGCCTCATTGCGGTATTATCTCAATGAGAATCTACTAAGAAGATGGATCGGGCGCCCCAGGGATAATGACAATGTGCTGTTGAAATAGCCACCTTGTTCACTTGACTTGACAATTTGTGATTTATTTTCTCAGGGACTTATGTGAAAAAAGAGGTCTATATCTGTTGTGGCTTGTTTGGGCCCGGAAGCAAGGCACGGAAACAAGGAGTTAGGTTCAAACAGTGTATTAGAATAACAGAACAATATATACAATAATAAGTGTTAGTAATCAGCAAATAGAAGTGTAAGTCCGAACGGTATAGATACGCCACACGACTGCCTCACAGCTGCGTCCCCGGAAGTCACTCAGGTTATTATTTATTGACGGAGGAACTGATCTCTTATTGTTCAACATGGAGCTTATTTAGCTACTGAAATATTCGTACCAAATGACTTCAAGTTTTTGAGACACCATGTATTTATTAGCTTAAATTAAACCATAAACATCCGAGGCCCAGGTGGTTAATTCTTCGTTCCTGAATGCCAATTACCTTGGATAATACATGTAATTCTAATTGTTGTTGAAACCACTTATATATTCTGATTTCTCAAATCTTGTAATGTACATACGTACATAATCGATGTGATTCTGATCTTTATTTAGAGATTTTTGAAAAATACAAAGAAAAATCTGCAAATTTATTGATACTGATCTGGCACATCGGCTACAGTCATTTTCCAACGTCATAGCCTCATGTTCCTCCTGCTTTTTCTACAAATATTTTTATTGTAATTTTTCCTCTTTGGTACATAGACTTTACAAATTTAAGTGTACCACGAAACTGGTGGCAGGATCATTTTACAATTGAAATGGCGAGATATAATCAGTTCTATGCTAACAGATTTTAACAGTTTTTTAACAGTTTGTTTGTCGCAATTCTCGCTTCTAGTACTCTATTTAGATTTCTTGGTATTCATTCAACTCCTAAAGGCAAAAATTTAAGCGTCCTCTTAATTCCTGTTCATGTATTGCTCTCACTCATTAATAATACTTTCTTTTTCTCCCGTGTACTCAAACAGGGAAACCCGTGTGTCTTAATAGCTTTCATTGCCTTACATGGAGTGAAATGATTAAAAAAAAGAGCCAAGTTTATTAAGTTTAAAAAACCTACAATAAGTTAAATAAATAAATTAATGACAATTCATGTTTATAGACACATCAGATTGAAACACCTGTTACTGCATGATCACCGAAGTTAAGCAACGTCGGACCTGGTCAGTACCGTGATCAGGGACCGCTTAGGAATACCAAATGCTGTAAGGTGATTTTGTAAGCGTAGCTTAGATGTGGTACAAGGCCGAAAGTATGGAACACTCAGCGAGGATTGAACTCACTACTCAATTTTAATGATTCTAGCGAGACAAGCTTGTTAACCATTATACCACCTCAATGTGCCCAATACCAGATACTGTAAGCTTTAGTTGGTTTAATGGATAATGGTTTAATGGATAATGGATAATTTTTTTAATAGGTGAGCCGAGTTCCAATTTCAATTGGGTTCGTTATATTCACTTACGCGTAAAAACACTTCAAAAAGAAATTAAACCACCTCTTCCATTCAGTTATGAGTTAATTAGTGAAATTTTGTCAGTAAATTATCTTCTCGAAAATAATTTAAAATATATTCTGAATGTTAATAACCTACAATGGGTTGATAAATTGTAGAAAACAAAGCAACAACCAATCAATGAATTTTCAATTTGCTGAGAGGTTATTCGAAAAAAAACAACCAACACAGAGTATGATGAAATTATACATAGAGGTGTGCAGTAACAAACAGTTAAATAATAAATACTAAAAGATGCGGATGTACGTTATGGTGCATTGGATATCGGCTCGGAACGAGAAATCGGGGAGCCGAGTTCGAATTACAGCTGAATTCATTTCATTCACTTACACGCAAATACCCTTGGGAAAGGTATTAATCCGCCTATTCCTTCCAATTATGGGTTAAATAACAGGACAGATTGGGTTCTATAGTCTTGGTCGGCAACCAGTCTACCGCAGAATGCAATGGCAACCTACTGCGGGATAATCTTCTGCCCAGTCAGTTATGTCTCTTTTGATACATGATCGCCCAAGCGTGTATCACGTATGGCACGTAATTGACTGACTGACTGACTAAAAGTTTCCTATATAAATATTACGAATTGCTAAAAGCCATCAATAGAATTGTTTTTGAAAGTGGTTGTATGTATGAATATATAAATCACGCTACCCTACCTCACTCACTCTGTATTTTATATATATATAATTATGTGTAAATATACATACATATGTATATTTACACAAGCATCTATATACATACATATATGTATATGTGCATACATGAATATACAAGCATATATCGACACACAAGTATATATATATATATCTATACATAGCTATATATCTTCATATACCCATATATAAATATATTTACATACATATATATGTGTATGCACATCCTAATACACAGACGAATAAATATATGTATATACCTGTAAATGTATATCTATATCTATGTATATAGATAGATAGATAGATAGATAGATAGATCGATATAGATATACATATATATAGACATATATATAGGAACATAAATATATACATATTTATACAAACAAGGATATGCATGCACATGTATATGTATGCAAATATATTTATATATGTGTATATGAAAATATATATATATATATATATATATATATATATATATATGCATATATATATGTGTTGATATATGCATGTATACTCATGTATGCACATAGGTATGTGTTTATATATATGTATGTATGTTAAAGGCTTGCGTATATATATATATATATATATATTATAGAATTAAAAAACGTATTCTCTCATTTAGTCGGATTCCGATTCATAAATATATATATATATATATATATGTGTGTGTGTGTGTGTGTGTGTGTGTGTGTGTGTGTGTAATTAACTGCTTCGGTAAAATGCTGTCCGCGGGGTACAAGAATCTTGTCTCCTCGTTACAAATTGTATCTTCAAACATTTACTGACTAATATCCATGTTTTAATCCATGTTTTTTGTTGTTGTTTTTTGCAAGATGAAGCAAGTTTCCTGTAATATCTTCAATTATTCACGTCACTGAGGTGTAAAGAACTTGCCTAAGGTCGTGTAAATCTCACATGCAATATGTTGTTCGCAAAAAATAAATTTACGTCCCATTACCTACTAGTCGCAATGGATGTGCCAGTAGCTTAACGTTTATTGGCCCAGAAATTAGTGTGAACATTCCGAGTTCAAATTACAAATTTTCCCTATTGAAGTCACTTTTGCACTAATTCCTTAGAGAAAGGCATACATCAATTTTCTATCAGCTATGAAGGTAAACAGCATGGGGAACATGTTTATCTAGTCTTAAGTGAGGACAACATTAAATTTAAAATCAAACAGATGAAAGAATTTTGTTCATCTAGTGCCATAACGGCACTCGTCGTCTGACAAATATCCGACAAGTATGTATAAATCAGTGGCGAACAAGTAACTTACAGGGTTAGAGGGAGATAACTCATGACTTCCCGAAGAGGCATTAAGCAAGGAATGGAGTTCATATACCCCAGTGATTGTAATAAATGGTTTCGGTTCGAAATTCCTAGCACCTGAAGAAGGCCAGAGCGTACAACGGCCGAAACGTCGTAAAAATGCCAACAAAGGTGATAATAATAGTCAGAATACTGTAAATACAACCTTATCTTACAAGTATAGACAAATATCGAAAATTGAAATACTACATTTAATTCAGAATATTAAAAAAATTTGCACAGAGAGGAAATAAGGTTAGATGAAGATTAGAGGTGTATATAGTTAAATATTAGAACAGCAGATACTAGAAGTGTAACAAAAAGAAACAACACATACACTAAATCATAGAAACACAAATGTTCATAAAGGATAAAATATATACAAACACAAAACAGAAAAACAGACATAGTCATACACAAAATAAGCACACATAGGAAACCATATATGCACACAATAATATATACACAAAAATAACAGAAAAGTAAAACTAGAAATAACCAAACTAAAGAAGAAATCCGTCCATTGAGTATTGCTGCCATATCTGGTCCGGTGTTCCTGTTATCCACTTAGGTGATCGATCCCGACTTGGCAGCTAGGATACAGTCGCTTTCTCACCGACGCAGTGTGGCTTCCTTGTGTCTCTTCTACAAATACTTTCACGGCTTCTGCTCCGATGAACTTAGCTCACTGGTACGCCCTATATACGAATTTCCTCGAGCCACAAGATTAGCAACTAGGTCTCACCCTTTTAGTGTGAAACCAAAAAATTGTAAACGCAAATTCTACTCCATCAGCTTCTTTTCTCGCACTTCTCTTTAGTGTAAAGTCAATAGTCATCTCCTGTATCACTAACTTACATCATCTCTCTCATGCTTTTTCTTCGTCTACCCGACTCTCATCAGTATTCTCTTCCCTCTCCTACTCTCTTCCTGACCCCCTGCAACCTCTCACTCCTCATAACATTCCTCCTATGTAACCCCCTGCACAACAGTGGCAGTAAAATGCCTTGCTCTTCCCTCTCCTACTCTCTTCCTGACCCCCCTGCAACCTCTCACTCCTCATAACATTCCTCCTATGTAACCCCCTGCACAACAGTGGCAGTAAAATGCCTTGCTTTTGGCGACACGATTATAAAAAATAAAAAATAAAATAAAATAAAATTATAAAAAGAAATAAATAACAATGGCGTATATAATATACTTACAATCACAAATAATTCGTATTCCCCAAATATTTTAAGAATTAAAAATAACACAACACTCGCCAAAATAATATTATACAAAAATAAGAGAAAAGATTTATAAAGAAAGATTCACAAAAATTTATCATAAAGAAAAAATAACTTTTTACAAAAGAAGGACAAAAAGGAAAAATATAAAAGAATAACAGACATAAAAGCAAAATAGCTAGTATAAAAAATAAAAAATAAAATACACTCACAAAAACAAAAGTTTTTGAATATAAATAAAGAATAAAATTATAGATAAAATAAAAATAAAGAAACAGAAAAAATTATTCTTCAATCTAAACCGCAACCTATTACTCTGCTTTGTCTCAAATTGTACCCCAAACTATTAGCATCTTCTGACAAGTCTGGCATCCTTAATCAATATATATTAGTCATCCACATACAAGCCTGTTTCGTTTCGCAGCTCATCAGTGTGGTTAGACATATCCACTTGCTTCTGGCCGAGATTGAAAACTCGACCGATTTGGTGTCAGTCGGAGACTCTACTCCCTAAGCCATCGGCGCATGGGGTCAGAGAAGGGAAATTTTAACGTCTTGTATGTAAGCAGTGTATACAGACGCCAGTCACCAAGAGAACTCAATTCATTTCTGAAGAGTCACGCATTATAGCCGAAGTGGAAACTGTTTTTAAAATTTTCTTCTTCAGAGAGCTTAATCGTAATGAGAGCATAATATATTAGTCATCCGCATACAAGCCTGTTTCGCTGTATCACAGCTCATCAGTGTGACTAGACATATCCACTTGCTTCTGGCCGGGATCGAAAACTCGACCGATTTGGTGTCAGTCGGAGTCTCACACACACACACACACACACACACACACACACACACACACATATATATATATATATATATATATATATATATATATTGATTAATTTCAGTTTGCGACTGAAGGTGGATCCAATGTGTTTTTTCTTATTAAGCTTATTTTTGCTTACATTTTGTTTCTAGGCCAAAGCCGTCCATTACAATATTTGACTGTCTGTCCTACTTTAGAGAATTAAGTACGTTTAGTTGTAGTCAAGTTCATCGGTAACACGTGCAATTTAATCAGAACAGAGAATACATTTCAGATTAGAAATGGTACTTATTGTTCGTCATTTGTTCAGGACTTATTTTTGAACTGCCTAATTTCATATAAAAATTGTCGAAGGACGGACAGCGCAATATATATATATATATATATATATATATATATATATATATATAAGCATCAGATTTCCATTTAGACGTGTCAGATTCAATAAATTGTAAACATTGTATCTGCTTACTTTTAATAAAATTCGTTCATATTCATAATGATCGCTAACACAAATAGATGCTCGAGACAATATTCACGAAAAAAAAGTCGTCAATTCATAGCTATGAATACTGTAGTATTCTAAAATGTTTGTAAAAAAACAGTTTTATCAGTTTTTATTAAACACGTACTTTACCATGACATTACAACATAAAACAATGTCATTTTGGATAATTTTCACGTTCTAATGAACGCTAAGCGATTGGTCAACCGTTCTATCTGAAGCAAGAAGAAAATTTGCAGTAATTTTTAGCAACACAGTTTTGCGGATATTTTTTGTTCCCACAATTCATACCCCTGAAGATTATCTCGGAAGGAGATTGAAAGTACTTGAGAACATTGAGAAATGAATGATAATAACATCGGTCAACATTACAGTTTATTTTTAAAACCTTTTAATCACAATACGAGAAAGATTATCCATAAGTATGAACGGATTTTAATAAAAAATAAGTAAACACAGTGTTTGCAATTTATTTAATCTAACCTCTCTCTCTCTCTATATATATATATATATATATATAGAGAGAGAGAGAGAGAGAGAGAGAGATTGTTTAATACTTAGTTTTCGGTCCTGATAGGGTTAGACCAGTACACATTTGTATTAAATGTTCGATACAATTATATTGTAGAACTTTTTAATATTTTCCATTTTTAAACGAGTTATTTCGCTACCCAGGTTCCTACCATGAATGGTGTCTTCAGGCGATTTTTAATAACTGATTTTACCATTTACCCTTTTTTCTTTTTAAGAACGCTCTTGTAACGGTGTTTTATTGAACGTTCATGTCTCAGGGATTTTATGAACGCGCATTGTTTAAATTAAAACGAATTATGACGTTTTCAACCATGGCTGTATGAATCTAAGAGGTATTTCTTAGTGTGGATGCATTTAGTCATAATTTCTGTACTTTCATTTAACAGTTCGTCTTTATTTGGGTATGTCATAATTTCTAATTTTTCTTCTTGGCACAGTCTACATATTTGTCCACCGTTGTAAGGCTTTGCTGTTTTTACAATGCTCCACGTTATGTCTGGGTTTTTTCCATATTTTGATTTCAATTTCCAGACGCGGTTAGCCAATTTTTTATTGTTTTTTAATTTTTCTATTTTAAATGTAGATCTGTGGTTGAACCACCTGGTCTTAAATGTGTCTTTGGTTGAGCCCAAATATATTTTGTTTTGGCCATCTGGGTTATGTACCTCTGATTTATAAATTATTTCTTTTGTGTTGCAGAGACCTTGAAGTGGACATTTATTTTTGTCCCTGCAGTTGCATTCTTTGTTGGTGGTTTTGTTTTGTATGATGCTATTTAACTTTCTGGCGTTTTCTTTTTTATGAAACTATCTAAATTATTAGTGCAACTATAACTTAGTTTGATTGTATTTCTGTTGAAAATTTAGTTTAGTTCTGATTCTTTTAGAAAGTGCTTATCTATTAGTTTAAAAGATATTTGTCCTATTTTGGTCTTTACTTCTAAATTGAATGGTGTGTTGAACCAGATAATGTTTCGTTTGCTATTGTTGTTTTTGATTTGTCTGTTTAGTTGAGAATTATATTGTAAAATGTTTTTACGGCCAGAATTTCTTAGTGCATCCTCATATATATTTTTCTTTTCATTAAATATTGAATTGTTTGACGAATTATTAGATAGTCTGAGTTCTATTCCTTTGTAAATATGTTAAATTATATTATTAAGATGATTGACTTTGTATTTATGTATGATAACTTAGTGTTTGTTTTCATGTATGGCGAGAAACTTCCAGTTTGTAAATTAAGTTCTACATCTAAATATTGTACCACTTTATTATTTGTGTCCACTGTAATATCAAAAGCTAGTGTTTTGAATAATTTAAGAAGATGTTTCCTTATTTTATCATTGATTCTTTTGATGTCTGGTGCTATTATTAATCCGTCATCTCTATATAACCTGTGGTTGTCAATATGGATTATTTTGTTCATTTTGTTTAAAATGTATATTCCCATTAATTCTGAGATTTCTGCTAAATCATACGATCCTTGAGGTACATCGAATGCTCCGTTGTTGGATTTCTTGATCCATGCTATATCTTTGTGGAAAAGTATTGATTTTTGTCATATATATATATATATATATATATATATATATATATATGTATATATATATAGAGAGAGAGAGAGATGTATAAATATATATATATAGATATGTATAAATATATATATATATCTATTTATAGATATATAGATATATATTATATAAATATTTATATTATATATATATTATATATATATTATATATTATATTGTATATATATATTTATAGTATATATATATTTATTTACAGATATATATATAGTATCTATATATATATATATATGTATATATATATATAAATAGATGTGCATAAATATATTTATTTATAGATATATATAGATATGTATAAATATATATATATAGAGAGAGAGAAAGAGATCTACATCTATATATATATATATATATATATATAGAGAGAGAGAGAGAGAGAGATATCATCACAATTCCCATAGCCCACTATAATCACATGTAGTGCAACCTCAGTATAAGCGGTCTTTCTTTGGCAAGATATCCTGCTGGAATCCCACCCTATCCAGTAAGGTTTGAATTCAGAGTTTTCTTTCTCCTAGACACTCAAGGCTATAGAACTTTGTCCTGATATTTACAGATAGCTGAGTGGTGGGATTCATACCTTTTCCAAGGGTTATTAGCTCGTAAGTGAAAGTAATAACCCTGAATAGAGTTCAGATTCGCGCATCTGATTCATCAATCCGAGTCGCAATACTGGATAATTGACGAAGTTCAATTCAGCTTCATGACAATGTTTTTGTTGACAGGATGACACTGCAGAAGCTCACTGACTTCAGATACAGGACTTTGCTACATCGACCAAATTCATCTGATCTTCCGTCTACCTTTTCAAGAATTTGGATATCATTTTTAAGCCAAAAGACGTTCCGTTGAAACGAAGAAGCAGAAACTGCATTCACAGAATTCTTGGCACCGAAACCTTTAGTTTCTTTTATCGTAAAGGCATAAATAAGCTTGTAACGCGATGATACAAATGTATAGATGATCAGGGTTGTTTAAATCCGTTAATCTAGGAATAAGTATTGATTCTAAAATCGGATATTATTTTCCGAACAAACACATAAAATAACTTACAATGCATTGTTATAAAATTATTATAAATAAAACTCAAACACTTTCCAAATTTAAAATTGCTCCAGCAGAAGATTGTTGTGACTGCATGGTAATCTGTCATTAGCATTATTTATGATAGTTTGTCTGAAATCTAATTTGAGCATCATTGCCGAAGTATACTGCCTAAAATATGAACGACGCTGGTTAATTGACGAAATTCAATTCTGCTCTATGATAAATATTGCCAGGATGCACAACAGAATCTCACCGACTTGGGATAGAAGACTTTGCCACACCCACCATATTTTCCTAATCTTTTACCCATTTACTACTGTTTACCACTTTTTTTGGTATCTCGAGAATCTTTTAAGCCGAAAGACGCTCCGTTGCAAAGAAAATGCAGAAACTGCATTCAAAGATTTCTTGGTACCCACACCTTTAGAGTCTTTTTTTTTATCGTAAAGGCAGAAATAATCCTGTAACGCTATGGCAAAAATATATAGATGGTTAGGGTTCCTATTTTGACTGTTTTAAACCTTGTTTAAAGATATTAATCCAGGAATAAAAAGTGATTCCAAAATCTGATATTATTTTCTGAACAAATAAATATTTTCCTTTTGTCGATTGAGGCTAACGGATTGCAAACACAACGGAATCTAATCATGATATTTTTCATTTTGGATACTTGTAATTAAACCATTTTTTTCTTTTTTAGTATCATTGATTTTCTTGACTAAAAGTAACATTTTTCGCGTCGAGTAAAAAAAAGAAAGGATATGTGTTTCATCACTGAACATATTTGTTTCCTTAAGTTCATATGGAATCTATTTTCCTACTCCTAAATTTTACTAAGGCTTTTTAACGACGTAACAGATTTTCTAAGCAATAAAGAGTTGAGTAAACATCAGACCCTTGGGAGATTTCCGTTGTATGATGATGTTGTGTACTTTTGAATCAAGCTGATTTATTGCTTTTATAGACTCATATAAATGAACTATCCTAAATTGTTTGCACCTCCTCAGCGGGGAATTTAACACCGGTGTTGTTTACAATTGCATCCTATTTTTTTAACTGAGGAAGCGCCTCTTTCCACTTCCATATTGCGAATAGAAGGAATCTAAACGTGGGCGTCAGATTAAGGCCAAGAAGGTCGCCTAACTGCGCAATGTCTTAGATTATTTTTTAGAAGATTATTGTTTTGATCTTGTCAGAGTAACTCCTTACTTTTTGCTAGTACCCGGATGTCACCTTAAGCAAAAAAAAAAAAAACTATAAGCGACCTTCTTCTAAAGCTGTGGTTTTCAAACTTTTGGTGGTTGCCACCCCTTGCGTACAAAAACACAGCTTTAACGCCCCTCAAATGTATAGACATAATCATCATGGCCCTAAACGTATAGATAGAACCCTGACGTCTCCAAATATATAATCACCGTTTAATTAAATTTTCTTGGTGCTATTATTGCTTGTTAAATGATTATCATAGTGTTTCCTATGATAATTGTTATATAAATGTGACACACTGTAAAGTAAAAGCAAGACACTTTAAGCGGTACCACCCACTTTGGGAATCATTGGTCTAGAGTGATGTTCTACTAGCAAGTTGATAGGTAGCTTAAGTTCAATCCTCATCTCGTAGTGTGTCCTACTTGTGTAATCTCATCGTAAAAGTCTAAGCGTAACTTAACATCGTCAAGTATTTGTCTATATTTCTGAGATGAAGTAGTATTTACAGTATTTACATTATTCGAAATATTGTCCTCAACTTTGTTGCCATTATAGGTCGTTGTACGCTCCGGCCTTCTTCAGGTGCTAGGAATTTCCTTAAGGACACATAGCCCAGTGGATATAGACCTTTGGTTAGTTCCAGTGACTTAACCTAAAAAGTTGTGAGTTCAATACCAGGCTACAGCAGCAGTGAACAAGTAACTTACAGAGTTTGAGGGAGATAACGCATGACTACCAGAAGAGGCACTACTACGCAAGGAATGAAGTTCATATACCCTAGTGATTGTAATAAAGGGTTCGGTTCGAAATTCCTAGCACCTGAAGAAGGCCGGAGCGTACAACGACCGAAACGTCGTACAAATGGCAGCAAAGATGAGGACAATAGTTCGAATGATGTAAGTACTGTAAACATCGACTACACTTTTGATTTTGGTCCATACTAATAAAAGACAGCAGTGATCTCTTATAAGGTACGTAAGCTTAATATAGGGTGTCGCATAATGATGGGACACTTTTTCAATGTAAATATTTTGGATAATGAAAATGACATAGAACGCTAAACATATTTATAACGAAACTGATATACAAGAATTCAACATCTTCCTTTTTTACAGTTGCACTTGGCAAATATTGGACTCCTAAAATAAAACTGTGAGTTTGGTCGGGCTCGAATATAAATCTAGGAGGCCATATTTAATATATAAATTTTCACTTTTGTAATCACTGCTCTAGAGTAATGTCATATTAGTAAATTGACAGATGAGACGAAGTTCAATCCACATCTTGGAGTTTATCCTACTTGTGTGATTTAATCGTGAAAGTCTAAGAGTAAAAACAGAGTCTACTCTTGTGATTTTGGTCCCCAAAAATAACCAACAAATGTGGTCTCGTTTAAGGTACGTATAAGCTTAGTATAAGGTGTCCCATAATGACAGGATCCATTTTCAATGTAAGTATCTTGGATTATAAAAATGACATTATCAAATGTATTTATATCATGACTGATATTCAAGTGTCAACATATTAATTAAGGTTTGAATATTACACTCATAAGAGGACATACACAAGATCACTCTCTTTCAAACACAGCTGGCGTTGCCAGTCGAATACCATGCAAGATCACCTTTTCGAATGCCGACTGTCGCTTTCCTTTGGTTTGAAATGATGAATCTTTGGCTGATGAAGAATCCTTCTACTACGCATGCAATTTCTTTTGAAGTTCACGACATTATGAGGGCCCAACGTCAGTAAAAGAGATATCAGATACCTACTGGAAACAGTAACATCTTGTTTTTTACCGTTAAGCTTGGCAAATTTAGGGTCCCTACGATAGAACTTTGAGTTTGGACAGACTAGAATAGAAATCCAGGAGACCCTATTTAATTTCCAAATTTTCACTTTTGTAATCCCTGCTCTAGATTGATGTCAGACTGGTAAGTTGACGGGTGAGACTAAGATCAATCCACAACTCGTAGTGTATCCTACTTGTGTGATCTCATCGTAAAAGTCTAAGAGCAACTTTACAAACACCATTTTGATTTTGGTCCCCTATAATAAACAAGAAATGTGACCTCATCTAAAGTACGTAAGTTTAGTATAAGGTGTCCCATAATGAGAGGACACTTTTTTAATACAAGTATCTTGGATTATAAAAATGATAAACAGTGTCAAATATATCTATTACAAAACTAATATACAAGAGTTCAACATATCTAAGATCTGTATATTAAATGCATGAGATGGTCACCACCATAAAGAGGACATACATGAGATCACGCTCTCTCATTTCAAACACAGTTGGCATTGCCAGTTCAACGGATCTTTGTAACACCATGCAAGATCACCTTTTCGGATTAACGTCTGTCGCTTTCCTTTGGTTTGCAACAAAGAATCTTTGGCTGGTGAAGAATCCTTCTACTCCGTATGCAATTTCTCTTGAAGTCCACGACATTATGATGTCCAACGTCAGTAAAAGAGATATCATATACCTGCTGAAAACAGTAACATTTTCCCTTTTTACCGTTACGCTTGGCAAATTTTTGACCCCTACATTAGAACATGGAGTTCGGTTAGACTAGAACAGAAACCCAGGAGACCATATGAAATATGGTTCTGCAGAAGGATGCTGATGATACCATAGACCGAACATGTAACCAACGATGAAGTTTGGAGAGGATGGAAACGGAAAGGAAACTAATACTTAAGATCAAGAAAAGACAGCTGAAGTTTTCTGGGACATGTAATGAGGAAGGGAGGCTTAGAGAATCTGATACTTACAAGTCAGGTAGAGGGAAAGAGAGAGAGAGGAGGAGGAGGAGAAAGCAACGTGTAACATACTTGATGGTCTTGAGCAAGTGGATGGCAGAGCGGGGTTTGGGTGTAGGTAACAGGAGAAAGTTGGTTAATAGCTACTAGGGATAGGGAGATGTGGAAGGCCATGGTCGCCTACGTCTTGAAGCGACACGTCACATAAAAGAAGAATATGACCAAACTATGACGTTCCGTTGTGGTATAATAATCTACGAGCCAAATCAGTTGAGTATTACTTCTGGGTAATATGTTCAATCCTCACTAAGTGCCTCAAACTCCTTTTGCTAAACTAAGCTTAGATTAGTAAAGAACAACACTATGCCAGATTGTGTATCCTCGATGTGGTGTAATGTTTTGCGAGCAAGTATGGTTGACTATTCAGTCAGTCAGTTAATTGCTGTAAGTGATACACATTTGGGCGATCATGTCTCTCTTTCGGGACATGACTGACCAAGCAGAAAATTTTCCCGTAGTAGGTTGCTATTTCTTTCTGCGGTAGACTGGTTGCTAACCAAGGCTATAGAACACAATATCTTCTGCTATTCAACCCATAGCTGGTGGGAGAAGAGATGAAGTATTACCTTTTCCAAGGGTATTTGTGCGTAAGTGAATGAAACGAATTCGACTGGAATTCGAACTCGGTTCACCGATTTCTCAATCGGAGCCGATAGACGACTCAATAATGAGTAAGATCCTCAGTGGGTGTCTCATGAATAAATCCCTGCGTAAACATAGATTAGTAAATAACAACGCTATTTTATGGCGCTTCAGTGTGTTGATTCTTATTACTCAGTACAGCGTTCGATCCTCACTAAGTGCCACAAAGTTCTTTGCTAAACTAAGCTTATATTACAGTATTTACATTATTTGGACTATTGTCCTCATCTTTGTTCCATTCGTTCGATGTTTCGGCCGTTGTACGCTCCGACCTTCTTCAGGTGCTAGGAATTTCGAACCGAACCCATTATTACAATCACAGAGGTATATGAACTTCATTCCTTGCGTAGTAGTGCCTCTTCTGGTAGTCATGAGTTATCTCCATCTAAACCTGTAAGTTAATTGTTCACTACTGTTGTAGCCTTATATTAGTAAATAACCATACTTTGCTAGACGAGGTCACTTCGTCGTGGTGTAATGTATGGTTGAATTACACTGCTGAGTAAAAGAGCTCTAGGTGCTCCATAGTTGCGACTTTGTGTTAAACTAATCTAACTTACTGGGTTGAACTTTGTACATTGACGTCGAAATGTGGCATGAAACTGTAGTATCTTTTAGTTAATGTTCTCCCGACGGAGCTATTTTACGCTGATGAAGGCAACGATATTAATTACTTTCGCTCAGTTAAACATATCCCGCCCATTGAAAGAATAAGTAAATCAATCTGGTAATATATCATTCATACGAAGTAAGATACGTTATGACGGTCGAAGCATCAAACTAAACGTACGACTGCTAGTTCTCGCAATGTAAAGTTTTCCCCAGGATATTTTTGTTTCCGGGAGACACGCAGTGAATTCTTGGTCTTTCATTTTTTTTTCTTTTAATTTAGTCCATCTTTGTCTTTATCTTATACTGTTAAAAAAAACTAAAAAACATTTAGCTGCTACTTTGCATTTGCAACCGAGACAGAATGGCAAACGATAACACGCCTGTAACACAATATCTTTCCTCCACCGCGCCTTGCGACGCGTCATTTCATGTTCACCGTAGCGATCTGCCCTAAGGGCCAATAAGAAGTGCACTTCAGGTTTGTTTCTTTTTTTTTTTTTTTTTTTATAACCGGTGCAGGTTGTAATATGTTCCCAGCCGTCGGCTGTTCCGGACTGATAAGAATGTTACTGGTTAATTAGTAAGACCTCAGTTCTCTTTGATGAGCTGAACAACTGACACGTACCATAATCATCACATACAGTTTATTATTATTTTGAGTTCATTTTCATTTCTTTATAGATTAGATTAAAAATTAACATGTTGACTTGGTGTTATCTAGGATCATCTTTCGAAGGAAAAACAATTTTTCTTGTTTCTATATAGCCTTTTTGAGGCGGAGGAATGTTGAGTAAAACCTTACAATGTTTCAATGGTTCTTTAAACAAGTTATTCTCATAGGATGTGCGTTGTGGTGCACTGGATATCAGCTCGGAGCAAGAAATCGGAGAGCCGAATTCGAATTCCAGTTAAATTCGTTGCATTCACTTACGCGCAAATACCCTTGGGAAAGTTATTAATTTATCTTATCGCCCTCCAGCTATGAGTTGAATAGCAGGACAGATTTGGTTCTGTAGTCTTTGTTGGCAACTAGTCTACCGCGAGAAAATCTTCTGTTTACTTAGTCATGGATCGGAAGGGATATGATCACCCA
>JBBBDQ010000518.1:822500-930000 GCA_037127315.1 Ascarosepion bandense
GTGATCTGATGTATTTATTCTCAATTTATTTCCGGTTGGAAGAGTACTCTTCTTTCGCCAGACCTTTGCCTAGGCATTTCTGCCAAAAAATTCAATTTTCGTTTCGTCTGACCAAAGTACATTTTCTCAAAATGCAGGTTTGATACAAGGCTCGTTTGCAAAATCCATTCTAACAAGAACGCATTTTCCTTAAGACGTGCTTTTTTTTTCTTAGAGTCCTCGAAAAAATGTCATATCGTCAAAGTGAACGACAAATTGTATCCGTACTCACTTTTACTCCAGTTATTTCTAGTCCACTCTGAAGCTCTTTAAGGTTATGTGCGTTGTGGTGCAGTGGATATCGTCTCGGAACGAGAAATCGGGGAACCGAGTTTGAATTCCAGTTGAATTCCTTGCATTCACTTACGCGCAAATACCCTCGGGAAAGGTATTAATCCTTCCAGTTATGGGTTAAATAACAGGACAGATTGGGTTCTATAGCCTTGGTCGGCAACCTGTCTACCGCAGAAAGCAATGACAACCTACTGCGGGATAATCTTCTGCCCAGCCAGTCATGTCTCTTTCGAGACATGATCGCCCAAGCGTGTATCGCGCATGGCACTTAACTGACTGAACTCGGGACTCGTTGCCAAGTTTTCTCGCCAATACTTTTTCCGTACGTTCCGTTACCTTCCTAAGACGACCAGAGCTTCTTTTTTTTTTTTTTTTTTTTTTTTGGTGGGTGGATGATTTGAATGATATGTCTTCCAGTGCCTGACTATCGTACCAACTGAAAGCAATCGTACATTTAACTGACTAGATATCTTCCTATAACCAAGTTAATTTGTCTGAAGGTCAACAATACGTTTTCGGAGGTCATGATCAGTTATTTTGCTTTTCTACATTGTTGTTAATATTTAAAGGCCGGTTGACAGAAAAAGAAGGATGCAATACTTTTAATCATTCCTAAGAGAAAATTAATCTTGGACGTAATAAAAAAAAAACAAATCTATCCTAGTTTAGAACATTCCAGTAAAATTTGAACACTTGTATAAAATAATCTATTGTAATTTAAAAAAGTGTTATAAACTTTTGTGTGTTTTTAATTTTTGCTTTTTCTTTGTAGGATACTTTTTTGAAGTTTTTTTAATCTGATTGTTTGACAGAATACCTAAATATATGTTTTACGCACAGTAAAAGTTTAATTAATGTAACAGTATTAGCAATACCTAAAAACATTTTTTGTAACGTGTTGTAAACTTTTGCGGAGCAATATATATATATATATATATATATATAATATTGGAAAAAGTCCTGAGTAGTGAGGATATCATAGTGGTGCCGTTACGAAACTTCGAAATCGGCATGACTCTGCTCAGTCAAGTGATAAACTTCTATACTAATCCTATTAACGCTCTTTCTCCATTTCGATATCGAACATTTTACAACAAAAATCTACTTGCCAAAATGTCTTTGTATCAGTAAACCACTAAAAGATCAACTTGACGCTGACCATCATCATACCTCAAAGCTATGTGTATGTGGGCGGGGCGTGCACGCGTATGTATATGTGTTTCCGGGGAAGTGGTAAAAAGTTCCCTAGCATCTCTCACAAAAAAAAAACAAAAAAAACTGTTGTCGAAGAAAACGATGATGTCTGGTCACTTGTTCATATATTTTAAATATGATTTTCTAAGCTCAAGTCCGAAAGTATGAGGCAGCCAGCAGGAATCGAACTCACTACTCAATTGTAATGATTCTAACGAGATAAGCTTGCTAATTATTACACAACGTCAAGGCGCCCACATTTTGGAAAATTGTTCGATCCGAGAACTTTCAAGACAGCTTTGTGTGTGTGTGTGTGTGTGTGTGTGTGTGTGTGTGTGTGTGTGTGCCGTTTGGCGCAATTTGTATGGTTGATTTTCTAAGCACCGCTTAGATGTGGCACAAGGCTGAAAGTATGGGGTACACATTGAGGATCGAACTCACAACTCAGTTGTAACAGATTCTAGCGTGATAGGCTTGCTAACCATTTACACCACGTCGAGGTGCCCACATTTTGGAAAGTGGGTCGATCCGAGAAGTTTTCAAGGCAGCTCTGTGTGTGTGTGTGTGTGTGTGTGTGTGTGTGTGTGTGCGTGTGCGCGTGTGAGTATGTGTGTGCCGTTTGACTATTGCATTCGTTTTGATACGTAGGTGGAATCAAGTGAACTTATTTTAAGAACGATGTGCGACTCTTTTCCTTATTGCTTCCCGCTTTCTGTATGACTTTCTCTTCTTCCTTTCCTTATGTAAATACTGTTTCAAAGAGTTCTGCTTTCATATCGGCGACGCTCGTTCTAAATAAATATTTTCTTTCTCTCCATTGGTTGCTTCTCTCTTAACACTAAACGAACCAAGAAAAAAAAAGATGAAAGTAGAATGAATGAATAAGAATAAAAAATAAAAATTAAGGAAACAAGAAAGGAATGTTGGTTGAAGATACGAAATGAAAACAATGCGGAGGAGGGGGAAAGATAGAGAGAATTACAGGGAAAAAGAAAAGGAAGCAAGAACGTAAAGAAAGAAGAAGAAACGAGAACAAGAAAGACATTTACAAAGAAAGAAAGAAAAAGAAAGAAAAGAAAACATTGCTTCGCATCAGACCTTCCACATCCTCCTCAGTAAAATCGCAAAGACTAGAGCGGCTGTGGGGTGTGAACAGTAGAATTTTGTTTTCGAATCTTCAGTTTTTTTGTTTATCTCGCTTCGTCTGACTTTGGACGCTTCTAAGTGCACCGTTTACTATGGAAACGACTTTAAGTCTTGTGTTTCACAGATAATTTTAGTTTTCAAACGTAATCCAGTTATTTTATATATTATTAAAAGATGTTATTATTTATTTATTTTCTGCCTATTTTAAGAGTAACATCTACAGTCAAATAGGACTTATTTTTCGTGTTCAGGACAGCGTGATCCGGTTTTCTTTGTCGATAATGTTTACATCGCAAAGGTACGGAGTGTTTATTATTATTATTATTATTATCATTATTATTATTATTATTATTATTATTTCGGCTTTTGCTATGGCCACACTACCTAGCAACTCTGCGGGTAGACCTAAGACAGTTAGTGGTTTGTTATTATGATTATGTCATGAATAGAGACGAACAGATCGAGATAGATAGATAGATAGATAGATAGATAGAAACAAACAAACTGAAATAGATAGATAGATAGATAGATAGATAGAAACAAACAAACTGAAATAGATAGATAGATAGATAGATAGATAGATAGATAGATAGATAAGAAGAGAGGGAGAGGAGGGGATAGAGAAAATGACAAGGGAAGAAGTAATAACAGCGTACCCAGTGACACGTGAATAGACTGACTTAGATACCCTTGTTGAAATTAATTCATATATCTGTAAATTTATTTTCTGCATAAAAGGATTTACGCCACACATACACACACGTGCGCGCACACACACATATATATGCATAGACATACGTAAAAATGTATTTTTATATTTATTTTGTGTATTTCTTTGCGCATATAATATATATATATATATATATATTTATATATATATATATATATACTTCACTATTTTACGATATGATTATTGCAAAAAAAAGACAGTTAAAGAGCAAACATGCCGTAAAACCTTTCATAACTGGTAGTGAAGTTTAATAACTGGTAGTAACACACACACGCGCACACGTGTGTGTGTGTGTGTGTGTGTGTGTGTGTGTGTGTGTGTGTGTGTGTGTGTGTGTGTGTGTATTCAGCGGGTAAAATCTGTAAGAAAATAGCTAATAATCGTATAAAATATTTTTTCCGTCATTTCTGAGGGCAGGAGTACATTCGTATATATATATATATATATATATATATATATATATATATATACGAATGTACTCCTGTTTTTTATATATATGCTCACCAATGTATATATATATATATACATTGGTGAGCATAGATAGATAGATAGATGTAGGGTTATGAATATATATGTGTGTAATATGTATGTGTATATTTATTCTCTCAAATCTTGCATTGATTACTGCTACCATATCCGTTCAGGTGCCCCTGCTACCCACCTAGGGGTCCTTGACAAAATCCAATGGAAAATCTGCAATGTGATCCATCCCGACCTGGCAGCTCAGATACAATCACTTTCTCACCTGCGCAATGTGGCTTCTTTGTGTCCCTTCTACAATACCTTCACAGCTTCTGCTCCGATGAAATTAGCTCTCTGGTTTCCTCTATGCATGAATTTGCTCGAGCCACAAGATTAGCGACTAGATCCCAATCTTTTCTGGGAAACCAATAAAATGTACACACAAATTCTACTCCAATAGATTCTTTTTTTTCTCACTTCCCGCCTGCGGAATTTTCATCCGTATACTTGCTTCCCAGGCGGCTACAATCTCCAGGAGTTTAAGTGTAAAGTCAATAGTCATCTCCTATCTTGCTAACATGCATCCTCTCCCCCATGCTCCTTTCTACGTCCACTCCACTCTCAGTACCTTAACCTTTCTCTTACCCACTTCCTGATACGCCCTGTAACCTGTCACTCTTTCTCATAAATTTCCTCCTCTGTAACCCCCTGCGGACCAATGGAAGTAGACTTCCTTGCTTGAGGCGATATGATTATAAAAAAAAATCTTTAGAACATGTACAAACTACAAACTACTACAAAACTGTACATTTTGTTTCGACTTTGAAGGAACGATGTCTCATCAGGTAGTGAATAATGAGCATTGTTTTAAATTAATGCAATTATTTGCAATTATTTTATTCGTATGGATATATTGTGAGAAATATATTCACATAGCTTAGCGCTTAAGCAGTGAAAGGAAATTATCAAACATAACAAGACATACCTGGTATAGAAAAAACAATTTATTTGTCTTGCAAAAATATGCTGAATTTTGCTGCTACAGTGTAGCTTGGTATAGTCTCTTTTCTCTGCTTAGCTTGGTATAGTATCCTCCGTCTAGGAGTGGGATGAAAAAGACACAAGGAACTGCGATCCGCGACGTACAGGAACTTTCTTCTGGGTCAGCTTCTTTCACAGTTTCTTATCTTGGTATAAGATGATAGTGCTTAGAGAATTTTTCTCTAGGAAGGCAAGGCTTTGCCCATAGGGTATCCTTTTTAAGGTAAGAAGGGTAACAAGAGATTTTCTCTGTTACAAAGTTGTGGCATTAGCCTAAAAGATTACAAAGAATTGGTAAGATGGTCTCGATATAGCGAGACAAGTGGGCGCCAATTTAGGCCCTGCTGCAACAAAAATCCGGAGCGGCACAATACGTCCGATACTGTTCGTGCTAGCTGAAAAAAGGAGAGAACAAAACCATCAGAAAAAAAAACATAAAACCTCTGGTAAAGCCCGCCTAAAGTTCAAAACGAGGTTCGGGTTAAATCAGCCAATCAGGAGACCCGTTACATCTGTAAATTTCCGACAATATGTATATATATATATATATATAGATAGATAGATAGATAGATAGATAGATAGATAGATAGATAGATGTATGTAAATAAGTATATATATATGTGTGTATACGTACTGATACTCATCAATATATAAACATTAATCAGATGTGAATAGAACAGTGCTCAATGCTGTATAAGAAGGCAAAAATATATATTAATAAATATATCTTTCTGACGTTTTAGGCACGACTCGGAGTTTCATGTATCTGATGATTGCATAACGTATGAATCTAGGCGTCTCTTTCATTTCAATCTTTTATTAAATACGCCAGACAAGGAAGATTTAATTGATGTTTTTATTTAGTTTTTCCAGCATTCTTACGTTTTATATTTTGTAGAAGTAAGAGAGTACAGAACATTTCCATAATTTTTATTGTCCTAATCGCTTTCGTCTACTTATATATATATTTGTAAGTGAAAATATGAGAAAAAAATAACAAGACTAGATACAAAACATCCTTGAACATGTCTAAAAATGCGCACAAAAAACGCATTGTATTAATTATTCAAACATATGGATATATTATTACTATAAGATTTAATGTATACCAACTTTTTCAACCTATTGTATCTATATATATATATATATATATATATATATATATATATATATATATATAAACATTCGTGACCAGGCAAACATTTGTGTTCTAGAAACATTTAAAAAAGACGTCTCTACGCCCTGATCTGAACTGGCATTGTTCTTTGAGTAACCTATTAATATTTATTACTTCTTTAAAGACTGTTTGTTCTGTCTTTCTGTCGCTGTCTGGGGACTAGTGACTTGTTAGGTGCGTCCCGTCTATGATTTTGCCTTAAAAGCTAACCTACGATGTATCAGTGTGTGCTGGTTATCTTAGGTCAGCCGAAGATTTCTACCCAACCTCTAATATTGTAATAAACGTTGCCTAACAATTTTCTCACATGATTGGAAGTCATTCACGTATCTGTCAGGTGATCCTCACGGAAAACCTGAACGCACATCGCCTGGTCCTGCGTAGTTTACACACACTGGCTCACGGCACTCGTTGAAGGTAATTACAGGCGCAGGGTTACTATTTCCAATATTATTATAGCCAAATCTATATATAAAAAAGAGTTCATTGAATGTCCGTCACGGATTGTCTGTCTGATTTCATATGCGCGTATTTAATGTACATACGCATGTTTGTGTTGTGCTTTTTAATGCACACAAAAACAGATGCGGGGGCACACATTCATACACAGTTTGGCCGAGTTTAAAATAAAATATTGGAATAATTTTACTCCTCTCACTCATTCTGAACAATTCTTACACTGTGTTGAGCATAGCATCATAATTTTTAAACTACAAAGTATCAGAAAATTATAAGATTTTATTGAAAATTTCGTAAATTATTGGGTCATAAATGGAATTATTTTCAAACATAAATAGATACATTTTATATGTATCATTGTATTAAAATATACATGCGCACAGGTGAACGTATATACAACAATTTCAATTAAATTATAATTGACATCAATTTCTGTTTGGTTAAAAGGAAAAGACTATTGAAGTCATTTAAATAGATGAAGAACTTTTTTTAATCATATCACCCCGAGCAAGGCAGTAACGCCACTGATGTGCAGGGGGCTACATAAGAGTGAAGTGATTGGAAAAGAGAGAACCGGAAGCCACATCCTAAAGAGGGAAAAGGGGATGAGCCTCTTCACCTGTTCAATAGATGTGGGTGGAGTGTGAACCGGGCGATAGTTTAGTCTATCTACTTCAATTGAAAAAAAAGTGAGAAGATTAGAAAAGAGAAAACCGGAAACCGCATCCTAAACAGGAAACAAGGGATGAGCCTCTTCACCTGTTCAGTAGACGTGGGTAGAGTGTGAACCGGGTGATAGTTTAGTAGATTTGAAATTTGGCCATGTTGACTCCGCGAAGTGACAGATACCAAACTAATATGAATAAAATGTAAAATACTTTCTTGTTCATTGTCTTTGCTAGAAATGATTTGAGATTTTCATCAGGATCTCTTCTATGAGTCAAGTTTTATTCTAATTGTTTCATAGTATTTGAGTTCTTCGGCTTATTATCAAGAAATAGTCGTGGAGGTGTTTTGGAAAAATGTTAACATTTTAAGAACTTGCACACCATGAAGATATTACATCCGAAAAGACAACACCAATAAGAATAATCCAACGCATATGGATCAGACCCAGGTATCGCTCGCCCAGTGGTTTGATACAGGGGAACGAAAAGAGGTCACACGTTTTTGAGTTGTCTCAGTACCACCTCAATGTCACAGCAGCATACCAAAAAAATGGATACGCCATCGGCATACGAAGAAACCCTGTTCCTCAGCTGGCGAAGTAGAGGCTTCAACATCAAAGCGTAAAGTTGAGGCGTCAGTGAACAACCCTTACAATTTGACCGAGACAACTCAAAAGCGATTTCCGTTCACCTGTACACAGAATACTGGGAGAGCGATACAGGAGGCTGATCCAAGTCTGGTTTGAATGTGGCGGCCTGCTGGTCAGAAGCCAGGTACGATGGTCTACCCTATCAAATGCCTGGACTGATCCAAATTAATCAGCGTTGTTTGAACGTTGTCTTTTATTGTCTCTAGAATCGTGCGGATCAGATGCAGGTTGCTCTAAATTGTTTGGCCTTTCACGGCATGTCTGTTCGGGTCTCAGCAGAATTCTTCAGAATCTTGGCCAAAATCTTTAACTCAATGTTTAGCAGAGTTATCGGCTTGTAATCATCCACATTACGCACGCCATTCTTGTACTTTGAACAGCGTGATCACATCTTTGAAAATCCGGTCATCGACGGGTCACTCCCGGTTGTTGTACACGACAGTCAAAATCGGTACAAAGGTGTGTGGAAACCTTAGGGACAATTTATAGGGCAGCCCATCAAATCACGTAGACCGCTGCCGACCATCTTAAATGTCAAGTAGACCTCGACTTCATTATCTCACAGTCACAGCTCGCCGCTTCAGTTGACAAAAACCAAGGAAAGTCAGCCAAATAGCTGCGAAACTCTTCGTCAGAGAGCAGGGTGCTTGGTGAATCGGCTCTCGAAGTGCCGCCGAAACGCCTCACACATGTCTTCGATCGAGGTCAGAGCACGCCTCTCCGGCGTACCGACCATGCGAATATGTCGATCGGAACTTCGACGGATCTCTTCTTTGTGCGATTTCGCGCCCATGTTCACGGCTTCGTTAGACATCTTGTTTAACCAGTGCCTAACTACATACCCCTGCTAGCACACGATAGCCGCATACTACAGAGCCTGCCTAGCTAAGCCTATTGCTAGGGAACCCCCCAGCCTCCGCCCAGGACAGACTATCACTGAGTCTTCACCTTTTTAGCCTTATCAAGAGCGAGTCGTTGGCTATATACGGTGGTGAAAGAACTAATGCTATCCATCAACTTCTCCTACTATCTCTTCCCAATAACCACCCCCACTAGTTCCCGCTGCATTAATCTAGTCAACTATTTCCGGAAGTCCCGCCTATTCAGTAAAAACAGATTGAATTTCCTGTGTCCAACTATTCTCGGCCTAGGCCCTGGCACCATTCGGACACAAACAAGTCTATGGTCTGAATATCCTAACCAGTGAAATGTGGGACGATGTAGCAAATCTAGATCAATCCTTCTCACTAACAATCTGTCCAGGTAGCTGGCTAGCCGAGTAGACGGCCACTTAAGAGCCAACGTCTACATCTCTCGCCCTGGGTGATCGACTTGGTATCTATCGACGAGATCAAACTCGCAGATCAGATCAAGCAAGCTAGGATCGCCTGACTTCTCTCTAGATCCCCGCCTCCTGTATAACGTGTCCAGGATGGCCTTCTAGTCCCCCCACTAAAACTAATTGCGATGAATCCACCAGAAACGGTCCTAATCGACTAAAAAAGAAGAGACTCGTCATTTGGCTCATAAACAGCAATGATCGGACAAAGACAAGGTCTACCCACGCTTACAGGGTATGTGTAATCAGTAAAGAAATACCTCTAGCAAACTTTGAATAGACAGCAGAGTCGCTAGACAGCACACGAGTATCAACTTCGCAAACAAAGTGTATCTCCTGGATCGCGGCCACATCTACACCGAAGGACAAGATATCCCAAAGCAGGCTGGTAGTTTTACTCCGATCAATCAAGCCGTTCACGTTTAGGCTGTCTGCCTTGATAGGCATTTTAAACACAGACTGAGCGGAAATCTGGGAGTATCGGGAACCCGAGGGATTTTTCCAGAATACAAGTACCGATGTCAGACATAGTTCGTCTGACTGTGACGATAACGCCGACATCTGTCGGGAAGGTGAGTTTTAAGGCCCTGTATAAAGGGATGAAATATAGCTAGGACTCTCTCTACACATATCTTTGATATTTTTTTCAATTCAGCAGCCATCCTAATCTCTGAAACAAAGTCTTTTGGCTCCCACCAAGTGATCCCATACTTTCAGGTTTCTCCCTGTGTTTCTGATTAGGGCAATTACCCTAGGAGCGTGAGGTAAATTCCTGCGGTCTTCCATATACTTCCTGTCGATAGACACTTAAATAACGGCGTTAAGAGACCTTTCATTTGCATAGAAAGGTCCTTCCTGAGAGCCTTTCTGTCGACCTGACAGATCGCCTTCCACTTGGAGAACAGTTTTTTATCGTAGGGAGAAGGTAGGTTTAGAGGCTGGTATAGGGGAGGGAGATGGTGAGTTCATACTGGAGAGGCTTTTGGCTTTATCGGCGTAAGAAAGTTAATTTTTGATGGATAAAGCAAGGTGGATTGGGATTACTTCGGCCGGATCTTTTTCTTACTCAAAATACTTGCCCTTTCTTCCTTTTCCACCTTCCCCCTTTTTAGTGAAGATGATCTCGATAGGGGCACATCATCCACCTCTATACACTTATGACGCTGTTGCTACTGTTGTGATCTCTGAGGTTGTGGTTGCTTGCTCTTGCTGAGGTCTCTGTAGCCTCTGCTGTTGTTTTTATTGTTGCTTCTGCTTCTGCCGCTTACACTCCTGTAGGACATCCTGCTGGGGGAAGGTTTCACAGCCTTTGTCCTCTCCTCACTACCTGCTAACATTCATTTAGGCCATTGGAGGCCTGAGCAGACTTCTCTGACTCTACCGCTTCCTTGAAAGTTGATGGTTGCTGGAGTGGTTGCTGATGTGTCGGCGCCGGGTTCCTGCCAGGTCATGCCTTTGATACATCTCCCACATTGCCGCAGCACCAGCAGTGGATTCGACAGCCTTCTACGATTACCAGAATGTTCCTGCCTCGACATATCAATATATCAAGAGTGTCATTGAAACATTTGCGGGTCATTTTCACCTGCAAAAAGACATCTCCAGCTCCCGGTTCACACACCACCCACGTCTATTGAACAGGTGAAGAGGCTCATCCCTTGTTTCCTGTTTAGGATGTGGTTTCCGGTTTCTCTCTTTTCCAAACTTTTCACTCTTTTTTTTATTTTATTTTATTTTTTTTTCAGTTGGAGTAGATAGACTAAAATATCGCCCGGTTCACACTCCATCCACGTCTATTGAACAGGTGAAGGGGCTCATCCCTTGTTTCCTGTTTAGGATGTGGTTTCCGGTTTTTCTCTTTTCCAATCTTTTCACCCTTTATTTTATTTTATTTTTTTTTCAATTGGAGTAGATAGACTAAACTATCGCCCGGTTCACACTCTACCCACGTCTATTGAACTGGTGAAGAGGCTCATCCCTTGTTTCCTGTTTAGGATGTGGTTTCCGGCTTTCTCTTTTCCAATCTTTTCACTCTTACGTAGCCCCCTGCGCATCAGTGGCGTTTTCGCCTTGCTTGAGGTGATATGATTAAAAAAAAAAAATGCATGCTTGCACTTAGCAGAAGTGACATTCCGTAGTTGTCCATAAATTGTTCCCCGAAATATTCAGGGTTTTGGCTCCATCTACAATTGCCAGCAGGATGTCCCACGTAGCTTTCTAACGCTTTGCCCGCACTTTTAGGGTTATATTGAGACTTTTCAGCGCCTCTCTCATTATCTTCCTACAGACACCCATCAGTTTTCGAGTTTTAAACCAAGGCTAGCAGGGAGATTCTTTTTTCTGCTATTGCTTCGAGAACATAGGGCACTGCTAAACGTTTATTTCCATCTTTTCGTGATAGGTGCGATCTGTGTCTGCAAGAAAAGATTCTAATATTAAAGTACCCAAACCAGTACCTACTCCTGAATTTTAAAAAGGAATTCATTAGTAAGTGCCGCCATAGAGCGAAATTTGTGAACATTTAAATTTTAAATTCTAATTTTAGTTTTTCGGAGAGTAAATATAAATTAAATTGTTTTTAATAAATTAATTTACTTTTTAAATAGTAATTTTAACCCCTCTACCTTTCCCTTCCTTTGAATATTTACCTTTATAAAATAAGGGTATTTTTACTAATTTAACCCCCGATTTCTTTTGCAAGTATATATATATCTTTTTCACAACATTAATTTTTTATATAATTTTATAAAACTTTTAAAATAATTTTTAGAAAAGTATTAAAAAAATTGAATTTTATTTCATTATTTTTTACTTTTTATTTTATGTTTAATTTTATTTTATTTAAATCTAGATTTATCATTAATCAGATTAAATTAATTAAATTTAATTAAATCATATATCAACTTTTTTCCCTGAATGTTTTTTCTAAAAATCTTTTTGCTAATACTTTAGCCCATTTATAAACGCTAGTTTTGTTTGACACGTATCGAGTGTCTCTAAAATATGGAATTTTTCCGTTTTTGCTTTCATTTTTCCTTCTCCTTCTCACCCCTTCCTTCTCTTTTTCTGCTTTGTTTAACCCACTCCTCAAACAAAACACCACTTCCTATTCCATCCGTTAACTCTCTATAAAACTCTCTATAAAACTAGACTAAGCCAAATTTTCAAATTTTTACACTTACAACTCTATCTAAAAGTAAAATTGTCCAAAATCTAAAAATAGACATTGATTGCTAACCGATTTTGTTTGTGACGAAAATTCTTAACCTTCAATTTTTTATTTCTTTTTATTTCATTTTGAAATGTGGTAGTTGCCGATGAGATTTGAAATCTCTCTTAGGGATTTCATGTTAAAATGATCATTCAACAGTTTTGAACATCGAAATTTATTTTATTTTGTAATTGGCACTGTAATTGTAATTACATTGAGCTCTCCACCTGTATCATTTTTTAGTATTAAAATATTAATATTAATTAGGATCGGGTCTTTGGAATTTACCTTCCTGCTTTTCCTTTTGGATTAAAGTTATTTGAAATATATATATATATATATATATATATATATATATATATATATATATATAGTGATAATTCGTGATAATGTTTAGATGATTTTTTCACTCATCGGGACTGTTTTTTTTCTTTTTCTTTTTTGTTGTTGTTGTTGTTGTTTGCATAAACCTGCTCAGTTAAAGTGACAAATACTTTTCATCAAAACACACACACACACACGCACACACACACACACACACACACACACATATATATATATATATATATATATATATATATATATATATATATATATATATACTGACTAAATGCAGCTAATTTGTCATCTTATGCAGCATTTCCTGTGTCTCGTCGGATATTTCACGCATTTCTTGAAAAATGAAATGAAGGAAATCTCAATTGCTTAAAATGTTTCTTTTTCCTTCGAGATAAACATTTCGTGCTTAATGTACCTCGAATTTCTCAGTAACACCTTATATATGTGTGTGTGCGTAAATATTGCATATTCATATATGCTAATGACAAATAAATCAACATTATAAATTCCTTATTTTATATTCAGCCGACTTTTGTTGTCCCTGAAGACATTTTCAACCTCATAAGCAAATAAATACGTGTAAATAGCTTTGATGTTAAGCAGTTTGCTTTTATTGTTTCCTTTCATTTCTAAAGGATTCTTTTTTCCTTTGCTTTTTTTTTAAATTTTTTTTTCGTTGCTTTGTATGACAAAGCCTTTCAAATGGATTCTATGGGAAGATACTCTCTAAATGAAAAAATAAAAATACCTTAAAACTAGTTGAGAAATAAATAGAGGAATCCAAGCGAGAAAGATTCAAAATATGGAGGTAAATTTTATTTTAGTCAGAGAGCTTTGAAAAAAATACTTATCTTGTCTTCTTTTAGGAGTAATAGGTCTCCTCATAAACAGTCACAGACTCATACACACATTCTTATATATATATATATATATATATATATATATATATATATATATATATATATATATGCAGGTTTCATTAAAAATGAAAAATGGCTAAATATAGCTGAAAGCGCCCGGATAAACAAAACATTTGTACAATTTTTATATAATTTATGTCCTCAAAAATAAGATAAAATAAAATAAAACAAAAAGACATCATGAAAAATTATATAAAAAATAACCATCACACCTTGTCTGTTATTTTTAATGAAACCTGCATAAAATAGAGTTGCCTTCCCAAATATAGCTCAGAGGTAGAATCGCTGACTGATGTCAGTTCAGTCGGGTTTCAATCCAGGCTAGAAGCAATCGGATGTCTAACCGTACTGATGAAGAGTGAAACAGATGTCTGCCGATGACTATATATATATAGCAAGGAGTCACAAATCGTCCTACTGAACTTGTTCTAACAGTTGACCACATCAGTTTATACGCACTTTCCAAGAAACAGTAACTAAGCCCAGCTAAGCATAGATGCAGTATAAAATACAGCTTGGGTCTCTAGGAGTTCAACAAGAAAATGTCTCTGAGAAGGTGTCTACAAAAAAGATTGGCTAGCCTCCCTGTCAGTCAACTGTAACTGGAAATTTGTAGCAGGGCATTATATATATATATATATATATATATATATATATATATATATATATGTGTGTGTGTGTGTGTGTGTGTGTGTGTGTGTGTGTGCTATGGAGACTAGCTAGTCTCCATTGCAGAAGCCTGCTCAGGCACATTTTGTGATTGTTCAACGCCCACAGAAGACACCTGCAGTTCAAACTGCAATTATGCTGAGCGGACCTTCGTTACACTTTCTAGAAAAGAGAACGTTATGTAGTATGAACAACAGTCTGAACAAAGCCAGGATGCTAAAAACACTTGGTCATGATGACCTGTGACTTCGTGCTAGCACAACCCTCAATGGCTACCAAAAGCTAAATGATATATATAGATACCTTCACTCATTTTCGATAACTAAATTTTAAACTGAATTTTTTAAAAATAAAAACGTTTCTTGAAACTTTTATTTTATTTTTAATTAAAAGCTTAATGATTAAATTTACTATTTCCGTTAATCAAAATACTATGGCGTATTTCAAACGGAAAGATTGATTGGAATCAAAATTTAGAGATTGTTTTTTCAATTTTTTCAAGTTTTCGACCATTTTAAACGATGGATACATTTGTAAACAAAAGATAATTCTCGATTTTAAAAATCTTGAAAAAATAAAATACACATCTGTGAGACATGATTTTTAGAAAATTAGCAAATTTATTGTTAAATTAATCTAATCAACACAAATATTATTTCTTTATAGCATGAAATTTAGAATAAAACAATTTCTTAAGTACAAAATTCAACTTTCTGGCCTTTGACAGATCTGAGTTAAGATAAGTGTATGGCGATCAAAAGTGACATAATTGTACAATTTTTTCCTGAAATAGGAAGAAACCCTGCAACACATGATCTTTTGATTTACCTATAGAACTTACCATACGAAAAACACTTCAAATACACAAAAATTTATTCTGAAAATGGGTAGGCCCGACGATTTCTAATAAACTTCTTAATTTTCGATTGGTAAATATAATCTTCGCTTAAAAAGTTTTTCGACCAACCCTAACTAATCTAAAAATTTTAAATATTTTTGAAGCTTTATAAATTATTATAATTAAATAAAAATGAAAACAATTCTTTTAAAATTTCATTAATATTTGAAAATATTTTTTCTTCAGATTATTATAATCTGAAGAAAAAATATTTTCAAATATTAATGAAATATTTATTATTTATTCAAGTCGTTAAAAGCTTATCAAATTAAATAATAGCGTAGTTATATGGAATGTTTTATTTTATTATTGTGAGAAGATTTATGGAAATAAAGGGAAATTAAAAAAAAAGATAGGAGATGATTTACATTCCATAATGAGTTCTGCCTTTAACTAATAAAACCAAATATCGCTACAAAATTTAATTTATTAAAATTTCATGAATTTATGTAGTGGGAGATAACAGATATAAAAAATATATTTTTACCAATATTTTTTTAAAATAATAATTTCCAAAATAAATTCATTCATTTGTGAATAAGTCTTGAAAGGTTCATTAAAATCCGAGTATTATTTGATTATTGCAAGAATTTCCAAATTAATGTCTTTGTCACTGGAAAAAAAAATGAGTTATGTAATATTACGTCTCCTAGTGTAAACTCTCATTACGATTTGGTTACCCGCTAACTAAAATCAAAACAAGATTTTTTACCAAAATTTCATAATTGTCTAAAGGAATATTGCGGGAGAAAGAAAGAAAGAAAGAAAGAAAGAAAGAAGCAAACATAAAGAGATATCTGTGTGTAAGAATTTAAGTAAGTTTTTTTTCTATGACAGTATGTTGTCACAAAATCACTTCTTTTGTTAAGAAAATTTGGAATCTTGATGTGGTTTAAGATGGCAAGTTTTTCTAAAAGACATAGATTACATTTATTTTTTTCCATTGTAATGTTTGGATTTAGCTACAATATTCCAGATAAGTATTGGGTTATTACTGTTGTTTATTAATTTCCAATAATGTATGGATAAAGCAGTCAATCAATTAAGTGCCATACGTGATACACGCTTGGGCGATCATGTCTCGAAAGAGACATGACTGACAAAGCAGAAGATTATCCATTGCTTTCTGCGGTAGACTGGTTGCCAATCAAGGCTATAGAACCCAATCTGTCCTGTCATTTGACCCATAACTGGAAGAAAGAGACGGATTAATACCTTTCCCAAGGGTATGTGCGCGTATGTGAATGCCATGAATTCGTCTGGAATTCGAACTCGGCCCCCTGATTTCTCGTTCCGAACCGATATCCAATGCTCCACAATGCACATCCTAAATATAAAGCAGTACTTTTGCTGTATTTATTGTTGTTAAAAACAACCTGGTTGTTAAATCTTATCTTCCACCTGTTAGAAGTACTTTCAAAATAAAATTTAACCTCATTGTCATCCGAATGAATTCGAGCTCTATAAACAATACTTTCGGACATGCACTGGCCATTCAATGGGAAGGTTTTATTTTTTCGGCAGTTGCAATTATATTTAGAAGGGTCATTTTTGCTCTTAGTTTGGTGATGGATATTGTTTATGTGGGCCAAATATGTATTTGATATCATAGCATTATGTTGTGAAAATTTATTTGTCTTTGACAATGTTTTTGTTGAAGATTTTTTTAGTGTGGATGAATGGTAGAAATGTTTATGAATTAAGTTAAGAAATTGTTTACCAGTGTTAGTTTGGACGTTACAACTGAAGGGTGGGTTAAACCGAGTAATGTTACGTTAACGTGATTTCTGCTTATTTCTGCCTACCTTGTTTTTAACGAGTCTTATCAACAAGTGCCAAGTTTACTTTTTTCTAAAGCATTAATGTATTTAAAGCATATATATATATATATATATATATATATATATATATATATATATATTAAAGAATTTTTATAAGATATTATTTATTATTATTTTAAACATTATTTTTAGTGGATAAACGTGTTTCAGTTGTTATTCATGCTTTCTATGTTTTTTTTTTTATTTTTATTAAAGAGTGAAATATAAAATTTATAGTAATAAGATAAAGTGTATTGTAATGTTGAAAAAAATATCCTTTCAAAATTACTGTTGTATAGATTTCGGTTACGAAACTGAAGTGTGCAGATATAAATTGATCCAAGTCCCAACGTGAGATATAATTTTTTAAGATAAGAATTTCCACCCTCAATCTTTCAATTTGGTATAACGAGTAGTGGTGTAGTTTTGACTCCTATTGGTGGCACAGTTTTTCTTTAGTGAAACTTCTCAATCTAGGTTGGTTGTTATTAATTTTACTGTTTGAAAAACCAAGTAGACTACATAACCATAAACAGGAGATTCAGAAATACAGTGGTTTAATGCAAAACCTATCAAAGTGCCGACATCTGCAAACAAAGGGTGAAACTCCGGAGACTGAAGAAGCCTAGTGCAGCACCAAAACTGAAATACAACACGGTCGTGAGTCAACCTGCAGAAAAAATACGCTGACAGCGTGAAAAACAAATACATTGGACATTGGAAAAGGAAACTCGAAATGGGACTCACTAAAGAAAGCGCTAATGACATCAGCAAACAACACTGTCCCAAAAGAAATCAGACGCAAAAGAGAAAAAAAACGAGTGGATGACTGAAGAGATGCTCAACGTGTTGTAAAGGAGACAGAAAACGATACCAAGACATGATCGTCTGAATCCTGATGAATCGAGCGAGAAGCAAAATAAGGCCAAAGATAGGAGAAGAACAGTACGTGTTCGTCAAAGATCGTTTAACAAGGGACGCTATATTTATGATTAGGATGCACTCAGAAAGGGCAATACAAATGAGAAAATACGTGTACCTATGTTTTATCGATTATGCAAATGCGTTCGACAAAATACGCCACAAGGAATTGATGGAGATGCTCAGCAGCTTTGACATATTTGGGAAAGACATAAGAGTAACCAAGAATCTCTACTTGCAGCAAACCGCCTGCATACGGAGAGGAAACAAATTCAGGAGATGTACAACGATACAAAGGTCCGTAAGACAAGGATGTGTCTTTTCACCGGTTCTATTCAACTTGTACAGCGAGACTATTCTGAGGACCCTAGATGTTATGCCAGGATTCGGCATCGGAGGCCAGAATTTGAATAACATAATGTACGCAGATGATACAGTACTGACAGCAGACACGGAAAGGAATCTACAAGACCTCCTACAGAAGGTATCTAAAGAGAGTGAAAAGAAAGGCTATAAATAAACTGCAAGAAAACCGAATGCATGGTCATCAGAAAAAAGAGCAGCCCAAAATGCCAAATACAGGTGAAGGATACTAAAACCAAGCAGGTACAAACATTTAAATACCTGGGAAATGTTTTAACAGAAGACGGAAAGTGTGACACAGAGATCCGAAGGTGAATTGGTATGACAAAGGAAGCATTTCAGAAACTGAGTAGAGTATTCAGAGACAGGAAACTTTCGCTAGAAACAAAGAAGAGAGTGGATTGCTATGTGATGTCAGTTCTTCAATATGGCAGTGAATGCCGAACAATATCATCGAAGATGAAGGAAAAACTAAGCAGCTGAATTTGGTTCTACAGAAGGATGCTGCTTATATCATGGATCGAGTATGTAAGCAATGATAAGGTTTTGGAAAGGATGGAAACGAAAAGGAAAGTAATACTGAGCATCAGGAAGAAACAGCTAAAGTTCCTGGGACATGTAATGAGGAAGGAAGGCTTGGAGAACCTGAAACTAACAGGCCAGATAGAGGGAAGGGGAGACAGGGGAAAACAGCGTATAACATACTAGACGGGTCTGAGTAGGTGGATGGCAGAACGGGGTTTGAGTGGTGTAACAGGAGAATATGTGCTAAGAACCACCAGGGATAGGAAGACGCAGAAGGCCATGATCGCCTACCTTCTTAAATAACAAGGGACATAGAAGAAGAATATGAAAAAGAAAGACAGCGAAGCATGCATAAGGGTCCATTAAACATAGCTTTATATATATATATATTGTATTAAGGTTTATTGATAGGACAGTATTTGTAAGCGCGGCTTAGATGAGGCACAAGGCTGAAATTGTGGCGCACTTAGTGAGGATCGAACTCACTACTCCTTCGTAATTAATATAGGGAGACAAGCTTTCTGACTATTGCATCACGTCCAAGCGATGGTTTACTAGACGCAACTTAAATGCGACACAGGACCGAAATGAGATTCGAACTCACTACGTACTTACCATATATACACACACAAACGTATATATATATATATATATATATATATATATATATATATATATATATAAACTATTCAATCGTTATAGATATATATTTAAGTATAGTGTTGAGTTGTGATAGTTTTTAGCGCCAAGATTGTTGTTTTTCAGTAGTTTTACTGATAAAAAGTATTTTGGTAAGATTATTTTCCATCGTAATGTTCTCGATATCGGGGTGGAGATATAGCGTTCCTAGTTTTTTGTGCAAAGTGTTTGTCACTTTAATTGAGCAGGTTCACACCGACTTCAAAGTTATAGTTGAGGACACCTTTATGATGTTTTCACTCATCGGAGCTGTTTTTTTATGCTTTGCACTAAAACTATATATATAAATAATATGTATATATATTGTCATCCGCAGCAAAAATTAATCCAGAAATGCCATAACATTTCAACTTGTAAAGAAGACTGGTATACCAAAACCTGTTGAATGTTTTCGGAATGTTCAAAGCAACAAACCAAACTTCACCATTCTTAACTAAAGTTTGATAGACTCTTTCAGCAATAATTGTAAATAGATAGATAGATAGATAGATAGATAGATAGATAGATAGATAGATGTGAGTTTGTAACCCTGGGTTTCACACTTTTTTTTAAGGCTTCACGCCTTAAGGGTTACAAACTCACACCTGTCTATATGAATATATCTGCTCTATCACTGATATTGAGCGCTTTCAAATAAGTACCACGCATATATAATATGTAAACAATATAATATATATAACAAATTGCATATATATATATATTGATATTTATAATTATATACATACACTTTTCACATTAGGTGCGTATAATGATATACGCTAAAAAGTCTGTCTGCCTACTTCCACCGAACGCCTATAGCCCAGGGGTAGAGTCGCCGACTGACGCCATTTTGGTCGGGTTTCAATCCTGGGTAAAAAAGCAATCGGAGTCTAACTGTACTGTTGAGCTGTGATACGGCGAAACAGATCTGTCTGCGGATGACTATATATATATATATATATATAGGTTTCATTGAAAATGACAATATAATTTATCATGTGCTCGTATCATTTTTTCTTTTCGAAACTCAAATTATATAAGAATTGTCCAAAGGTTTTGTACTTTCGAACTCTTTCGGTTATACTTTTAGCCATTGTCAAGAATTAATTCTGTTTTACTTTTAAATAAACATGTGTAAAGTTTATGCATATAGAGACATGTGTATGTTATGTTGTGAACATGGTAAACACATTGTTACCATGTTCATAATTGATGTTATTAAATGTAGGATTTCTCTTTTTTATTAGTAATGCCTCCATTATTTTTCATCTTCTTTTAAATGTGGATGATGCAATGATGTATTTACAAAAATTTTGGACAATTCTTATATCATTTAAGTTCCGAAAAGAAAAAACATTATACGAACACATGAAAAATTATATAAAAACTTAAGGATAACACCTTGTCTGTCATTTTTAATGAAACCTGTATAAAAGCTGCCCATATACACAATATATGTACATATATACTCGCGTACACTCACAAATAAATATTTTGCTGGTGTTAATAAAACAGTGCCCAATGTAATATAACAAAGCTATTAAGTATATCTTAATAAATAAACATAAGTATGTCACATGCTGTTTGTCCTGTCTCTCCTTCCCTCTATCTGCCCTGTGAGTATCATATTCTCCAAGTCTTCATTTCTCATTACCTATCCCAAGAACTTCAACTATCTCTTCCTGATATTAAGTATAAGTTTCCTTTTTGTTTCCTTTCGCTCCAAAACCGCTTCGTTGCTTACATGTTCGGTTCATGTTATTCTCAATATCCTTCTGTAGAACTACATTACTGTTGTTTTGAGTCTCTCCTTCATCTTTGAGGAGATTGTCGAGGATTCGCTATCATATAGAAGGACACATATTACGTAACAGTTCAGTACCCTTTTCTTTGTTTCCAACAAAATTTTTCCTGTGTCTTAATACTCTACTTAGCTTTTGGTCATCCCAATACGCCTTCGGATCTCAGAGTGGCACTTTTTGTCCTCTGTTAGAACACTTCCCAGTTATATAAATTTCTGTACCTGCTTGATTTTAGTATACACGACCAGTAATTGGTATTTTTGGGTCCTCTTTTTGCTGATGGCCTTGCATTCAGTTTTCTTGTAGTTTATTTGTTGTCCTTTCACCTCGTTTTTCTTTCCTTCGCTGGTAATAAACTAGAAACACACACACCCGCACACACACACAGACAAACACACACATACACACACACACACACACACACACACATATATATATATATTCTAAACATATGCTGTTAATCATATCAGACAATGAATCATGAGCCGTTCTAAACGTTCTTACAACCTCTCTGAAAATGGCCCATGTGAGCCAAAAGCTTAGACCCTGTGTAATAAAAAAAAGTATCCAAATGTTGGACAAATTTTGTCTTTGTTTTCACCAGAAATTAAAGCCAAAATACTATGTTTAGAACGTCTCATGATTAAACATAATAGACATTCATTGTGTTATATTTAACAGTATATGTTTAGAAAATTATCTATACACTATATATATATATACGTTATATTTTCTAAACAGTGTATGTTTAGAAAAAATATATGCGCGCGTGTGTGTATGTGTGTGTGTGTGTGTGTGTGTGTGTGTGTGTGTGTGTGTGTGTGTGTCTGTGTGTGTGTGTGTGTGTGTGTGTGTGTGTGTGTGTGTGTGTGTGTGTGTGTGTGTGTGTAATCAGACAATTAAATGTTGTACATTTATAACTTTTTTAATGGTTTTAAGTTTTTACGCTATAATGTTTTGTGATTTCATTTTTGGAGGAATCAACAATTTCTGTTTTTTTTTTTTTGTTTTTTTGTTTTTGTGGTGCAGTGTATATTGTATCGGAAGGAAAATCGGGGGAGCCGTGTTCAAATGCCAATTGAGTTTCTTATATTCACTTACGCGCAAATACCCTTGGGAAAGGTATTAATCCGTCTTTTCCCTCCATTTATGGGTTAAATAACAGGGCAGATTTGGTTCTATAGTCTTGGCTAGCAACCGGTCTGCTGCAGAAAGTAATTGCAACTTAATGCTGGATAATATTCGCCCAAGCGTGTATCACGTATGGCACTTGACTAACTGATATAAATGTAATACTTATTAATGAATTAATTGAATCCAATAGATGTCTTCTTAATGTTGTTTAATAATATCGGTTGGTTAATAATAATTTTATTGTGATAGTGTAAGCAAACTTTTGCCGATAATTATGGAAGCCCACTGTGATTATATTCTTACTTCTGTCGTTACAAAATATGCGTTAATTTTTCTCGACATTCTGTATAGAGTTGCTGCGGGAAGCAGATCTATCAAGCACACGCCAGTTTCACTGACGCAGACGATTTGTCAGTGTATGCGATGTCGGATATTATATAGGCATGGGGCCGATTTGAAGGATCCTAATTCCAATCCACAGAACTCACAAGCCTTTTTCTGTTTGTCTGTTCACCTGATATATTTGTGTCGCCTTCTGTTTCCCCGGAAACTGGGCAGTCGAGCGGAGGCGGGAGACTAGTACGTCTGAGAAAGATAGGGACCGATAAGGAGTAGAGATGAAAGAAATTCATGCAAAAACAAAAAATGAAAAAGATGTCAAAGAAGCAGGAATAAATTTAAGGAAGTAGTTGAAGAGGGTATATGTATATTGAAAAAAGAGAAGAAGATAGTTTGAAAGGAGTTAGAAGTGAAGAAGTACTAAATAACAAGGAGTAGAATTTAAGCAAGGAAGGGAATATGAATGAAAAATGGTGGCAAGAAACGAATAAACGAAAATTAGGTTATGAAAGCAGAAACGGGTGGATAGCGAAATGGATGGCGAAACGGATGAATGGCAGAAACGAAAGAAGAAGAAGAAGAAGAAGAAGAAGAAGAAGATGATGATGATGATGGAAAAATAAAGACAGAAAGAATAGAAAGAAAGAATGAAATTACGTGAGGAAAAATCTATACTTATTTATAAATGAAACTTTGTCTCTGTGTGTGTGTATGTGTGTGCGTGTGTTTCTGTGTGTTTGTGTGTGTCCGTTACCTATAGACTCCGAAACGGCTGAACCGATTTTCTTGAAAATTTACACAGTTGTACTATAAGCGTCTGCGAGTGTTCTTAGCTAGGTTTTGTGTTATTTTATTGATCGACTTCTGCAAATTACAAATAATCCTTATCAGACAAGGAGGAAATTCTGCCAGAACTTGTCTGATTTTCAACAATATAACCGGAAAGAACGTCTCTTGCAGATTCCCTATTTATTTGTAATTTTTTGCGCCTGATTTGCAATATAAAGACAGACGTTGACAAAATAAATATATGAAATAAGATAAAATGAAAAGATTGTTGGTCGACTTTCTATCGCATAAATGGTCGCTTCTCTTCGAAATCGTCCTTCAACCAAACACATTCCTCACTCCAGAGTTTAGTATTAATACTTTACCGAGTTTCCAGGACTACTTCTCTTTGAATAACATTAAACATGGAGAATTTTTCCCAGTTGATTTTACTTGGGTAAGGACGTTGAAAGCTGACTAAAATCACGTTCGGTATTTCTTTACTTTATATTCTCATAATAAATCCATTTTCGCTGCCAAAAATGACACTTCGATGTCGACCATGAAATGAATGTTGTTTTTTAAACGTTGACTAACGTTCGTTTCTCTTAACTTTATAAAATACAAAGATTGCACCGAGTTGGTAGCACAAGAAGGAAAACTTTAAGATGTTCTAGATCACGACAGTTAAAAAATGAGAGAAGAAAAAAGCGTCAATTGTAAGAAGATAATATGTCTGCTTGTTAGAAATAGGGACAGATCAAGATGAAAAATACTAATTGGAGACGGCAAAATAATGCGATTATGAAAGAATTTGTGAAGGATTGTTAAAGACGAAGAATAATGTGCCCCAAAAATTTGAAGTGACATTGCTATAGCAAAATATGCCTTTAAAAAGTTAAGTATTAAAAAGCAGGGAAATTTCGCGAGAAATAAGAAAAGAGTGTTAAACTATGTAATCTCAATACTTCTGTGTGGCAATGAATGCTGAACATTTTTTTTTTTTTTTTGCTGATGTAGAACAGATATGAGGCTATAGAGATCTGATTCTACAGAAGGATGTTGAGAATACCAAGGACGGAAGATGTGAGCAACGGTGGAGTTTTAAGGAAAATGGAAAGAGAAAAAATGTCTATTATTTATAGAATCAGAAAGAGTTGACCTTTTTGAGACAAACAATGAGAAATGACAGTTTAGCGAATTTAATACTGACATAACATATTGAAGACAAGCTGGAAACAGTGATTAAACTACCCAACGAACTTGTGTAAATCGATTCCAAAGCATGGGCCGGGAGGTATGGTAAGGGGGAAGTGCTGGAGAGTTATGTATGCCCATTGTTCTGAAAGGGACATGGCGCATGAAAAAGACGTTTGTATGGAATTGATTTTGTAAATTATGTCCTACAGTTGACTGTTTGCACAATCAATAAAGAACAGTAAACGTGAAAGATATACAGACAGGAATGAGTTCAGCAGATATACACGAATATAAAGCGGTATAAGACAAGGATGTGTCTTCTCACCGGACTTATTCAAGCAATACAGCATAGCAGTTCTGAAAGAACGAGAAGTCCTGACAGGATTCGTTATTAGCAGTCAGAATCTTAACAATATAAGATACACAAATGATACAATGTTTATAGCAGACATGAAAAAACCTGCAAAACCTCCGACAGAATGTAGCGAAGGAAAGCGAGAAGAAAGGACTAAACACAAACTAAGAAAACTGAACGCATGCTCAAATGCAAAACGAGAAGCCCAAAAAGGTCGAGAATGTTAAAATCAAGCAGATTCAGAAATTTAAGTACCTGGGCAGTGTTCTAACACAGGACGAAAATTACAACACTAAAATTCGAAGTCGCTTTGACATGGTTAAGAGCGCATTTCAAAAGCTAAGCAGAGTGTTGAGAGACAGGAAAATTTTGCTGGAAACAAAGAAAAGAGTACTTAAACATTACATGATGACTGTCTTTCATTATGTTCTGGTGCCCTCCTACGAAGAATGGTCTCTTTCTCTTGTCTAAACTTATTTATAAATGAAACTTTGTCTGTGTGTGTGTGTGTGTGTGTGTGTGTGTGTCCGTTACCTATAGACTCCGAAACGGCTGAAACGATTTTCTTGAAAATATACACAGTTGTACTATAAGCGTCTGCGAGTGTTCTTAGCTAGGTTTTGTTTCGAGGTATCCCCGATAAATATCGAAAATCGATAATCGAAAAAATCGGGTTATAGAAGGAGTGGTCCGATTTTAATCAAATTTGATACACTCATAGACAAAGACATAAGAAACGATATTCAGAAGTTTCCAGGTTACAGTTCTTACAATAGTGCATAAAATCGATAATATATATATAAAAGGCAAGATGTTTGTGTGTGCGTGCGTGTCTGTTTATCTGCCTGTATGTCTGTATTTTTTCAGCCCTTTTATTTTAGTTTTTGCTTCGGGTTTGGCTCTAAGTAAGTGTAATTGTAGTTCTTAGTCTCAGCCATGATACCATTTACTCTATAGTCTATAGGTAACGGACACACACACACAGACAAAGTTCCATTTATAAATAAGTTTATATATATATATATATATATATATATATATATATATGGTTTCAATACAAAGCTGGTTGAAGGTCTGATCCCTATTGAAGAATTCATTTTTACTACTATTTTGGAATGCGCGGGCTGATAGACAGCCATTGTTTAATAAATAAAAATAGAGCGTCTATTTCAAATAAGTAGTGTCCATGACAATAACTTTTGAAGTAATAAAACTGTCTGATTAAAAACTGATCATTAATTCTTATATATGTATGTAGCCTTGAGCGATTGAATCGTAACAAAAAGAATAATTTCTTCCTAGGATCTTTCACACTTTCCCTGATAACGTATACGTCGTCTCTTGGCATTGTTTTTCTCTTCTGACCACATTTTCCTTTAAATTTTGGATTGATGGATTCATTTTGTTTGACTTGATGACACGACTGACAGCTGAAAGGCTGACACCAACAATATCCGCGATCGCTCTGTAAGGCTTGCTTGTGTATTCGTGCAGCTTTCAATTACATGTACCATTTTTCGTGTGCTTCCTTGGAGTAACGTCCATCGCAGACAATGGCTGTAGGACAACTAATCGACAGTCGAGACAATAGCGTCTGGGCGTAATAAAATCTGATGCGATCACAAATGACGCAATATTTTTCAAAACAAAATAAATTTCATCATACAGCCCGGAAATAGATTCATATTGCTGCACACCACTGCAAATGACTTATTTTGAGAAAAACAAAAAGAAATTGATTACACCCTGTTTCTCCAGTGAGTCTAAAACTGACAGTATGTTGAAAAAAGGAAACTAAAGCAGTTGTTTCAACTAATTTACACAAGGGTGTAAGGTGCGACAGATAAACTGTCATCTAAATTATGCAAAAATGAAAATAATATTGACATCTCATTTTAGCAGATATATTTAACAAAATTACACAAAAATATCTTGAAATACGAAAGAGTAAATTTATTCAATAAAATCGCCATTATTTTCAACCACGGCCACCAGACGATTTCGTAATCTTCTGTAACTCTTCTGGATGGTCTCCCTGTTAAAGTTGGTGAATCCTTGACTTCAGTTCATTTTTTGTGTTACATGGAGTTAGGTTGATCTCTCGCTTAACTGCGCCCTGCACATATTAATCAAGGGAGTCGCAGTCTGGAGAGTTAGGGGGCCAGATGTAAGGGGTGATGTAGTCGGAGAAATAGTCTGACCAAAATGATAGGGTCCTTTTACTTGTGTAACATGGTGCAGAGTCCTGCTGCAAGTTATAGGTTCTTCAAGCAGCCACCCTCTTGACCCAGCTACCACATCAATGGGACTTGATGTAGGCCTACGTGTTTGGAAGTTCTTTTCTAATTAAAATGATCAGAGTTTGCCGAGCTGCCGTATCTTCGTAATCAGCATTAGGCTTATCTAACTCAGTATCCGCGAAATTAAAAAATAAACTGGCGTTGACTTACCAAACGCACTCTGTAGAGATATTAACTTGTTCTCAATTGGCACAATAATGTATTACTGGAGTAGACAGTGAGGAATGAAATTGAAGCAAGCTAAATATCATAATACGGTAGAGTCCGAAGCCCTGGTTTCTATGTAAGAACATTTGCCAAGACTAAAAATCGAACAATGACTTTCCATACTCATTCTTTTTCTTTTCCGCAGGTAACATTTTACATCCCACCACAAAACCTCACACACAATCATTTAATATATATATATATATATTGATTGATTGATTGATTGATTACTTTGTTTCTGGTCATAATAAGATTAGACCAGTGCACATTTGTATTAAAAAGTGTTCAATACAATTATATTGTAGAACTTTTGAGTATGTTCCATAAAAACCGAATGCATGGTCATCCGTAAAAAGAGCATCCCAAAGTGCCAAATACAGGTGGGGGGATGTTAAAATCAAGCAGGTACGAAAATTTAAATATCTGGAAAGTGTTCTAACTGAAAACGGAAATTGCGACACAGAGATCCGAAGGCAAATTGGTATGGCGTCCCAGAAGCCGGGTAAAGTATTAAGACACAGGAAACTTTCACCAGAAACAAAGAAGAAAGTACTGGATTGCTATGCGATATCAGTTCTTTAATATAGCAGTGAATGTTGGACAACATCAACAAAGATGAAGGGAAAACTTGAAGCAGCTGAAATGTGATTCTACAGAAGGATGCCGCGAATATCGTGGCCCGAGCAGGTGAGCAATGACGAGGTGTTGGAAAGAATGGAAGCGAAAAGGAAATTAATATTGAGCGTCAGGAAGAGACAACTGAAGTTCCTGGGACATGCAGTGAGGAAGGAGGGCTTGGAGAACCTGATACTAACAGGCCAGATAGAAGGAAAAAGAGACAGAGAAAAGCAGCGGATAACATATTTGAAGGGCCTGAGCAGGTGGATGGCAGTATGGGGGCTGCGAGACGTTACAGGAGAAAACGTGCTAAGAGCCACCAGGTATAGGGATATGTGGAAGGCCATGATCGCCTACGTCTTAAAAGGACAAGGCACATAGAAGAAGAAGAATCGAGTTATTACGCGACCCAGGTTTCTACCATGTCTCGTGTCTTCAGGCGATTTTCAATAACTGATTTTACCGTTTACCCTTTTTTTAGACAAAAAACAGGGACAACAATAAATGTCCACTTCAAGGACTTTGCAACACAAAATAAGTCATTTACAAGGCAAAGGTACACGACTTAAATGATCAAAATAAAATATATTTGGGTTCAACCAAAGACACCTTTAAGACCAAGTGATTCAATCACAAGTCTACATTCAAAATAGAAAACTTTAAAAAATATACAAAATTGGCTAACCACGTGTGGAAATTAAAATCAAAATATGGAAAAGACCCAGACATAACGTGCTATTCAGTAAAAACAGCCAAGCCTTACAACGGTGGCAAAATGTGTAGACTGTGCCAGGAAGAAAAGTTAGCGATTATGCTATTCACAAACAAAAACGAACTATTGAATGAAAGAACAGAAATTATGACTAAGTGTAACCATACTAAAAATACCTATTAGGTTCATACAACCATAGATGAAAACGCTATAATTCCTTGTAATTTAAAAAATTGCGCGGTCAAAAATTCCCTGTCATGTGAACGTTCATTAAAAAAAAAAACGCCGTTACGTGAGCGTTCTTAAAAAAAAAAAAAAAAGGTAAACGGTAAAATCAGTTACTGAAAATCGACTGAAGACACCACTCATTGTAAAAACCTAGGTCGCGTAATAACTCGTTTACAAATGTTATATATATATTAAATGATTGTGTGTGTGGTTTCTTTAAATGAATAAGGAACGAGAAAATAATTGCAACGTTCAAAACATTAATTTAAAACAGTGCTCAATATAAAAATAGAGCCAATGAGTATTTGTTATTAATTATTACTTTAGAACATGTACAAACTACTACAAAATGTACAATTTTGTAGAAGTTTGTACATGTTCTAAAGTAATAACTATATATACATATATATATATATATGTGTGTGTGTGTGTGTGTGTGTGTGTATATATATATATATATATATACTGTCAAGGGTTTAATAATTTTTTTTGCAAATGATTTCCATTCATAAAAAACTAATATTTTTACTAATGTTCACCCAGTTCAAAACCCAAAAGCCATTCCTCCTCCAAAAAACTTACTTCCAGAAAAGCTTGTCATCATAAATCAAATAAATAACCCTAATTAGCCAAATAAAACAATCATAAAAAGGAATTAATGACCACATGCTGCCACAGAAAATAATGCTTCCTCAAATACTTAGGCCAAGATTAACACAGATTCTACTATGCGTTTGTTTGTTTGTTTCTCACTCTCGTTTTCTTTCTTTCTTTCTTTCTTTCTCTGCAAATATTTTTTATTAATAATAATGAATTCCACTCCTTAGAATTCATCTGGAAATGCTGGAAAGCATGAAGCCGGAAGTGGGATCCACAAGCGTTAAGTGCGAGAAAAGAAAATGTTAGCATAGAACTTACGGCTTTATCTAGCCAGATCAACTGTAAATTGATAAGATACTGATAACAGTGTAGTACTGCGCATAAATTCATAAAGTCTACGAAACATAGCAAAGAGCTCATCTGAACAATTACCATGAAAATTAATCATAGAAAAGATGCGAAGAGGCAACCTTATGGTGGTCAGAAACTGACTGAAGCCGAGTTGCAAATCAGGATCAATAATATTGCTGATTGATCTTTGGATTTTATCAAGAGGCTCAACGTAAATAGAAGGGGCACCGGACTATATGTGGCAGTGATATTATAAGCATGAACGTTGGGTTATTATTAACCCAACTCAATAAATCCCGGGCTTAACTAATAAAACAACTTTTAAGCAATATTCGATTTTATTCATAAACATAGAACGATTTGTCTTTGGCATCAAAATACGCTTTAGTTTCCGATATTGCTTTTTAAGTGGAGTCAAATCTCTTTCCTTGGAACATTCTTTTGAGGTCTGCAAACAACCAGTAGTTGCTGGGAGCCAAGTCTGGAGAATAGGGGGTATCCAGAAGCAATACGAATTGCAATTCATGTAGTTTTGCTATCGTTGCAATCATCTTGTGATACGGTGCGTTGTCGTGTTGAAAAATCACTTTTTCTTCGACATTTGTGGTCATTTTTTGGCGATTTCTTCCTTCATACGCACTAATAATGCTATATAATATTCGCTATTGATGGTTCTTCCTTTCTCGAGGTAATCAATGAACAAAATACCTAGCGCTTACCAAAATACGGAGGCCAAAACCCCGCCTGCTGATGCTTGTGCCTTTGGTCGTTTTGAACGGCTTTCACCTGCTGCTGTCCACTCAGCTGACTGCTGATTTGACTCCGGATTGAAGTGGTGGGTCCATATTTTATCCATTGTTACATATTTACGGAAGAGCTTTTTCTTGTTGAGTTGAAACAGTTGCAACAACGCACTGATTTGTCGACGTGGTGTTGTTTTAGATTGACTGTGAGCAAACGGGGCACTCTCTTTGAACACAACTTTCTCATTAACAAATGTTAATGCTAAATTGTGAATACACTGTCTTCTGATATGTTCAACTTCTCTATCTCACTCAACTTCAATTTGCGATCGGCCAAAACGAGTTTGTGGATTTCGTTTGGATGGTTGGATGATTGGGACATCTGCCGATTTTTAACGACCTAAGCTTTCAGCATCATTTATGTCTGTAAGACCACGTTTAAAGGCAGCATACCACCCCTTAACCATTGTTTCTAACGGAGATAAGTCCGAATAACAAGCCATTGCTTTGCTTGAACAGTATTTTCCCATAAGAAAGCAATGTTTTATCAACACACGAAATTCAGATTTTTCTATTGTTTTGAAAATTTGCAACAGTAGCTTCACTTAAATAACTGTAATTTGTAAACTCATAATCTGATTCGACCCAAATTTTGTCACGTGCCATTTGAAGTTTTCTACTTTATTAAAATCGTATGGATTTTTATTGATGGCGCTTTCTATATTGAGTGATGTGTTATTTTGTTTTGTATTAAGTATCTTAGTTTTAGAAGTTGTACCAAATTTCATGCTAAGAATAAATTATTTTCAATTTTATTTGTGATAGATTTGGTAGGTAATGTATTTCGTTACATTATATTTGCTTAACTGATTGCTTCTTTTATTATATTTGATTATCCTTCTTTCTCACGTTGAACATGAAATAAATATGGTATACGAGGAGCTTTAAAGTAATTTCGATATATTTCTCAACACGTAAATACTGTAAGCTAAAAATTCTGATTATTTACAAAAAAATAAAATTTAGTTTATCTAAAAGGTCAGATAATTTGTCATTGTGCGGTGATATATTCATAGAGCGTCATCAATATTTTGTAAATATGTTGATTGTTTAGATAAAATAGTTTGGAAAGTGTCAGATTTAAAAATAACAGAGAAGCTAGAATTCCACTAAGAGTTTTTCTTCCACTTTAGTTTTCCGACGTTGTTGTCTAAACGTTTAATATGTTACGTTATGATTCTTCCAAGGAGAAATATTGCTATTTTTGTAAGAACTTTTGTCCGTTTTTCAGGAGCGCGACTAATCATCCAAAACTAAAGGTCAGTCAGTTAAGTGCCATACGTGATACACGCTTGGGTGATCATGTCTCGAAAGAGACATGACTGACTGGGCAGAAGATTATCCCGCTGTAGGTTGCCATTGCTTTCTGCGGTAGACTGGTTGCCAGCCAAGGCTATAGAACCCAATCTGTCCTGCTATTTAACCCATAACTGGATGGAAGAGGCGGATTAATACCTTTCCCAAGGGTATTTGCGCGTAAGTGAATGCAAGGAATTCAGCTGGAATTCGAACTCGGCTCCCCCGATTCCTCGTTCCGAGTCGATATCCACTGAACCACAACGCACGACTAATACATGACATAATTTGGCGCATCAGAATGCCTACTTTGTGAGTTTCAGGGAGATCATAATATTTAGGTATTCATCGGTGGTGTTCGATTAGTTTATACCTTTCGTTTTCGACGTCATGTAATGGTTACCAAGCTTGTGGCATTTGGATCATTACTTTACAATTGAGTAGTGAATTCGATTATCACTGGGTGCCCTATACTTTTGGTCTTGTACTCCATTTAAGCTGAGCTTAATAAATCACTACTAAGTTATTTTCTAATTGCTTTGTTAATTTTCTGTAACTATAATTGTTTTATTTGCAGGTATTTTCTCATAAGTGTCAGTATCGTTGAGTAATAATCTAATTTATATATATATATATATATATATATATATATATATAATGTGCGTTGTGGTGCAAGGATGTGAGTCGCGGTGCAGTGGATATCGGCTCGGAACGAGAAATCGGGGAATTCCTTGCATTGATTTACGCCCAAATACCCTTAGGAAAGGTATTAGCCCGTCTCTTTCAGTTATAGATTAAATAACAGGACAGATTGAGTTCTATATCCTTGACAGGCAAACCAGTCTACTGCAGGGAAGAAATGCCAACCTACTACGGGATAATATGCTGTCCAGTCTTAACTGACTGACATATATATATATATATATATATATATATATCAGTCAGTCAGTTAAAACTGGACAGCTTATATATATATATATATATATATATATATATATATATATATGATAATATGTTTATAATAAGAAATTTATTAATATTTATAATATAAAAAATAATTTTATATTAACTGTTTTATTATAATATTATAACTAGTTAACTATGTTTTTAAATTAATATTCTAAGTAGTTTACCGTGTTTTTACTATAATATTATAAACTAATATTATAACTAGTTAATTATGATTTTATTATATTATTATAAACTTATAATTAAAATATTTACATAATGCTGTACTAAGTATCAAGCACTTTTAATAAAGTAAATCACTACAAACAGTGAACTACCAACCCAGTAGTTTGTACTACTTCTAAGATATATATATATATATATATAACACAAAAGTTAGTATCCCAGGAAAGAGTATACTCAAACTGTCAAACTGGAATAAGTACGCATTGCTACAACGACAGAGCATTTATATTTATCATAAATAGCCGGTTCACCCTCGACCAGCGACGACTGTCTGTTTCTTTTAAATGTGAACTCCACAAATATGTATGTATCCAGGGCGCTGTCCCTCACCAAATATAGGTGCAAACTCTCATCGAATAGGCATATATAGAATACATGGAAATATCGATATTAGAATCATAAATATTTAAGTAATAGTAAATAGAGTAAAAGCACTACCCTCTGACAATATTTCTGGCAATTGCAACAAAAACAACACCAACAAACCTAATTATTACCTGGGTCATCGCCACACAAACACAAAAAAAAAATCTTATAATGGAATAGGAAATAGATGTAAATTATGCCTTTTATAAAATAAAATCTTGTGATCTTAAAACATTCAAATAACCCTAATTTATTAAACAAAACAAATGAATATATGACCACATGCAAACAAAGAAATATCTGCTCAAATACGCCTATCGATCGATCGATCTTGATTAACATAGATTCATCTATGTGGACGTTTTTTTTTAATATTTTTTCTATTATTTTTTAAATTCTTAAAATTTAGTTTTTTAAAAATTTAAAAATTATTATTTATTTCCCTAAAGTTAAAAACAAGAAATCTCTCTTGACCCAGAAGCACAAAACCTATAAGCTCTGTCCTAAAAATATTCTACTTATTCAAGGAAAACATTTACAAACTGATTTACAATTATGCCTGAAAACTCATTAGTCTCAATAACTATACTTAAAACTAGGCACATTAAACTTTATAACATTTTGTACAGATTATTTCTATCACAAATACAAATTAAGTTATACCTTTTTAAAGTGCGCACGGACTCTATGGACATCCAATATAAATATATGAAGGCAGAACTGATAAGCTTGCTTTATCCACTATCCCCAAAGGAACATCCAACAATGTACCTTGTGTGGAGATAGACAAGAAACTTGCAACTGCTGACTGTTTTAATTTTCTGACGTTATCATCTATTTGCTTCCTGATACGATATTCCCGGAATAATAAAAGGATGACGGTTGTCGCGTTACAAGGTGAGAAGAGGGTCGAATGTGTTTCTGTTGCTGCTGCTGTTGCTGCTTCTGTTGTTGCTGCTGCTTGGTTGTGATCCAAACGCTTGACACCTTCGAGTCTATTCACGAACGGTTCAATCTCCCTCGTGGGTCCTCTCTACAAGTGATCTCAAACGTGACATGACTAATCTCCTGAGAGCCACCAAGGGCATTCTATTGATGGACAGAAAAAAATAAGGAAAACGGAGGGACTGCAAATATCACATGCGATCGTTTAAGAAGAAAAGGCAATGAGGATATTACAAGAAAATTAGCAAGTAATATATATATATATATATATATATATATATAGTTAGAAGCGAAAAACAGAAAATAGCAAGAGTTCAAAAATATATTTACCGTTTTAGATACCATACAAGAGCTGTTTCACACCCCGCTCCCCTTCTACACAGAAATAAAAAAAATATATATCTCCCGAGTTTTCTAAAGTAATTTAAGGTTAAACACTTATCCGTAAATAGAATAAACATTTTTCTTAATATTTCTTGTTATAATGGAAAGTGACTTTTGATGAAATTATATATGGTAAAATGTCCGTCGTGGTGGATCTGTACGGAATGAGAACTCGGAGAACCGAGTTCAAATTCCCGTCGAATTCGTTACTTTCACTAACGCGCAAATACCTTTTGGGAAAGATATGAATCCATTCCCCACTCCCGCTCCAGCTATGAGCTAAATAGCAGGACAGACTGAGTTCTATAGCAACTATTCTACCGCAGAAATAAATGGCAACTTACTGCAGGAAAACCTTCTACATAGTCATGAATAGAAAAAGGCATAACCTACCAAACGTGTATTACGTACGGGTCTTAACTGATTAATATTCTACGAGGGTCATTCAATAAATAAGGTGAATTTTTCGGTATAAGGACTTCTTCGAGGGTCATTCAATAAATAAGGTGAATTTTTCGGTATAAGGACTACTTCGAGGGTCATTCAATAAATAAGGTGAATTTTTCGGTATAAGAACTTCTTCGAGGGTCATTCAATAAATAAGGTGAATTTTTCGGTATAAGGACTTCTTCGAGGGTCATTCAATAAATAAGGTGAATTTTTCGGTATAAGGACTTCTTCGAGGGTCATTCAATAAATAAGGTGAATTTTTCGGTATAAGGACTTCTTCGAGGGTCATTCAATAAATAAGGTGAATTTTTCGGTATAAGGACTTCTTCGAGGGTCATTCAATAAATAAGGTGAATTTTTCGGTATAAGGACTTCTTCGAGGGTCATTCAATAAATAAGGTGAATTTTTCGGTATAAGGACTTCTTCGAGGGTCATTCAATAAATAAGGTGAATTTTTCGGTATAAGAACTTTTGATACAGATAAAAGCTTAGTTCTTTTGAATTTTTTCCCTTTACTTCTTTTTCAAAGGGGTTCCATTTATTTTTGCAGGTTGAAAAAACCTTTGAGACTTTTGGAGATTAACAAAGATCACCGGCCAAGAAGCATGCTCCAGGATTGAACAGAGGTTAGTTATCAAGTTTTTGGTTGCTGAAGGGTGCAAACCAGTTGCAATTCATAGGAGAATGTCAACTATGTATGGTGCCACATGTTTCAGCCAAAAAATGTCTACAAGTGTGCTAAATTGTTTAAAGAAGTTTGAAAGTGACGATGAAGTCAACAGTGCTGTGAGCGTTTGGCTGAGACATTAGTCCAAAGATTTTTACGCTGAGGGAATACGGAAGCTTGTGCACAGATGGGGAAAATATGTGACACTTCCTGTGAGACCAAATTGAAAAATTAAAAAAAATTAAAAAAAAGCTTCTACCTATATTAGAAAAATTCAACTTAAAAACTTCACCTTATTTATTGACTGACAGTCGTAAGGTAAACTCAGTCTTTCTCAACACTTTTAGAGTTGGAGCGCACTGTACGTCTGCTTTGTGTGCGTTACTTTACAATCCTTTTGTGTTGTCCCCATTCAAAAAGTGTACGATCACTGCGATCCACAACTTCCTTTCCTTTGTCCTTTCTTAAGTATATGTGTTAGTTTTTGTTCTTTCATCCATTTACACCAGCCTTTTCAGTTGGTAAATCGTTATTTTCCTGTGCCTCATTGCTTCAATGAATCCTGTTAGTGTCAGATTTTTCAAACCTTCTGTTCTCATCATGTGTCACAGAAATTTCAACTATCTCTTTTTGATTGTAAAATGTCGATTTCCCCAATTTACTTGGAAACTCCATGCAGTTACGAATTTGTCTGTTCGACAGGCAGCACCAATGTAAGAAACACAGAGAAAATGTAAAAAAAAGGGATAAGTAAAGAAAAGCTGAGGTTTAAACAAACAAGAAAAAGAAAGGTGCTGAAAAAATAAAAAAAAGAAAGAAAAATAAAAGAAGTAAAGAAAATTGAGTTAGAAAGAAAGAAAAATAAATGGGAAAAGGAAAGAGAAAGCTGTTGAAAAGAAAGGAACGAAAAAAGAATAAAAATAATAAAGTTATGATAAAGGAATAAAGGCGAAAGAAAAAAGAAACAACGTTTGAAAAGAAAACAAAAAACGAAGAAATAAAAGTGGCTAGCAAAAAATAAAAAAGAGTACAAAGAAAGAAGAAAGAAATATCAAAGCTAAATGAAATAATTTTTGGGAAAAAAGAAAGAAAGAATAAGTGATAAAAAAGAAAAAGAAGCAGAAAGAAAAAAATGAGAGTGAGAAGGTCACCCAAAAGAAAGGAACAGAAAGAGCGAAAGAAAAATTAAGAAGGAAAAATTAAACGAAAGGGAAGAAAAACCTATAAAAAGCAAAGCCTCAAGAAAGCAAATCGAAAAAAGAAAGGAGGAAAGAGATAGATAAAAAAATGAAGAAAGTGAAGTAAAAAGACAAAGATTAAAAAATGAAGAAATAGAAACATAAAAAAGATCAATCAAACAAACAATATAACTATCAACAACAACAACAACAACAACAACACACACACACAAATCTCGGACCGTTTTGCACTTTAGTATTAAATTTAACGACTGAAAGGTAAATAAGAACAGGAAGTGACCGTGTGGTCCTCTGTCACTTCCTGGCCGCTCTTCCGCCCTGACTGACTCTAGTTGCATTCGTCTTCATTTGTTGCTCTCACTCGCTATGTGAATTGCATGCAGGAGACAGAAAGAGGGAGAGAGGAAGAAAGCGGTAGAAAGAGAGGGAGATAGAAAGAGAAAGTGACAGAAAAAGAGAGATAGAAAAGGAGAGTGACAAAGAGAGATAGATAGACAGAAAGAGAGATAGAAGTGAAAGTGAGATTCAGGTTGACACAGACAGAAAAAGAGAGCGACAAAAAGGGAGACAGACAGAAAGAAAGAAAAAGAGAGAAGAGAAAGAGAGAGTCAGACAAACAGAGAGAGAGAGAGTGTGACAGTGACAGATAAAAAGAGAGAGTAATAGAAAAAGATACTGACAAAAAGAGAGACAGAAAAAAGAAAAAAGAGAAGAAAAGAGACAAAAAGAGAAAAAATCAGAAAAGAAGAAAGAGACAGACAGACAGATAGACAGAGTGAGAGGGAAAAATAGAAAGAGTGAGACACAATGAGAAAGAGAGAGAGAGAGAGAGAGAGATAGGCGGGAACAATAATTGCCAAGTCGTTGAAGTAATACCGTAAAAAGACAGTCGTCAGTCGTCAGTCGTAAATTAATAAAAGCAAGTGGATTTTCTTGCATGCCTTGTGTTCTTCACAAGGCAAAAAGATAAGCGCGCCCATGTCACATATCATTTGCTTCAATCAAATAAGATTCTCTTCCCTGAATACTACAATCACACCAATAATGACAATAAAAATAACGAAAAGAAAACAGCATTAAATTTGTTTCGATAAGCCTCGAAATCAAGAGAAGGACCTGCTATATTTTAGATGTAGTTGTGCTAATGTTCTTTGTGGAGCAGTGAATATCGGCTCCAAATGAGAAATCGACAGAGTCTGGGTTTGAATCCCAATTGAATTTTTTGCATTTACTTACGCACAAAGGAAAGGTATTAATCGATTACCACTCACTGAATATCACGACAGACTGGGTTCTATAGCCTTAGTTTGAAATCAGTCTACCGCAGAAAAAATGACAACCTAATGTGAGAAAATCTTCTGCCTGGTCAGTCATGGATCGAAAGAGACATGATCGCCCAAGCGTGTATCACGTATGGTACTTAACTGACTGAGTTGTGCTTACAACACTACAGGATGAAGACAAAAAAAATCGTAACATAAAATAATTATGACTTTGTTTAGAAATATTTCTTTTTTTAAACTTCAACCAAGGCCGAAGAGCAACTCTAGGTAGAGAGTTCATAAAGCGATAAGTGTAGGCGGTAAAGAGGTGCATTTTATGAGACTTTGTGGTAAAAATAACGATTAACTCTAGTGAAGAGGTTATGATTGTAATGGTCAGGAGGTCATCCTCTTCCGAGTCTGTTCAATAGAGTAGAGATCATTGGGTAAAAGATGTCCAAGTGATACTTCCTTTTTACTAATCAAATACAAAGGGAATGTGGATGGTTAGAACATTTGCTATGGAAATATCGATATAGTAGCGAGTGTCTTGCGACGTTTCGCCTAAGGCAAATGAGTTGGAGGGCGAAAAATAATTCATCACCCTGCGTAGAACATATTGAAGGAGTGGAGGAGATAGCGGGAAACAGCGAGTAACCTATCCAATGAGTATGTACCAATAGAGGCAGCGAAACAAGAAGTCGACCGTAGTCAGGGTCATTTAGCCAATGCTTTCATTTAACTTCAACAGGACAGGATACAGTTTTAAAGTCAGAGATTTCCTTCCCCTAGATTGGTTACCACCCAAGGCTAAATAAACCAGTCTGTCCTACAATGTATAAATAGCTAGGCAGCTAAACAAGAAGTCGACCGTAGACAGAATCATCAAGTCAATGCTTTCATTTAACTTCGACAGGACAAGATACAGTTTTAAAGTCAAAGTTTTCCTTCTCCTAGATTGGTTACCACCCAAGGCTAAATAAGCCAGTCTATCCTACTATGTATAAATAGCTGAGCGGGGGAGAAGAGTTGGATTCATACCTTTCCCACACAAAGAGCAATACTGAAGAGTCAACAAGAGATTGGGAAGTTGTGGAGTGCTATGATCGCGAGTGATTATGAAAGAAAGAAATTCATTAAGATTTAGATTATCTCATAATTAAAACGGAGCAAGCTGGCTCAAAAGGGATATAAAACAGTCAAGTTAGAATGGGAATGTCATAGACTGGGAATTATGAAAAAGATTTAAATTTAAGTCTCTAAACATGGACGAGAAGTTGTCATTGTAAATGAAATCCCATTAAATCTATGAACAGCTCTGTCCTAATATGAATTTTACAAAGCTGGGATACATGCTATTTTCTGTTACAACTACTTCTAAAACAATAAAAGTACTTAATTAAAACATAACAAAATAATAATCTATGAAGGAGGCATTTACATTGTAGCCTGTGATGATTACCAAAAGGAACACTTAAGAGAAACCTCAAAAAATTTAAATAAAAGTTATATGAACACAAAAGGTATTGCTTACAAAACAACACACTAAATGCACTATTATTTTTTTGTTTTTTATTTTTTAATAATTTCATCCCAAGCAAGGCGGTTTTACTGCCACAGGTTCGCAGGGGGTTACATAGGAGGAAAGTGATGAGAAAGAGGGACAGGTTATAGAGGGTATCAGGAAGTGGGTAAGAGAAGGATGAGAATATTGGTGTAATGAGAGTGGAGTGGACAGAGAAAAGAGCATGAGAGAAAAGATGCGCGTCAGAGAGATAGGAGATGACTATTGATCTTACATTTAAGGCTTTGGAGATTGTAGCTGTCGGGGAAACAAGAATACGGAAGGGAATTCCACAAGCGAGAAAAGAAACTGTTAGAGTAAAAGTTGTGGTTACATTTTATTGGTTTCACTGTAAAAGGGTGGGACCTAGTTGCTAGTCTAGTAGCTCGAGTAAATTCATACATAGGGGGCACCAGTAAGCTAAGTTCCTAGGAGCAGATGCCGTTAAAATATTTGTAGAAGAGACACAGGGAAGCCACATTACGCCGGTGAGAGAGTGACTGCCGCTGGGCTGCCAAGTCGGGATCGATCACATTACAGATTCTTCGTTGAATTTTGCTAAGAACCCCGAGGTGAACATCAGGGCACCCCACAAGATATGACAGCAGTATTCAATATACGGTGGTAGATTTATATATGTGCAGGATGGATTCAGACGGGGAAAATTTCCTGGCCCTACACAGTGAACCGACCTTCTTAGCAGCGGATTTAGCTAAAGAGTTTCTAAGCGTAATCTTATTGAGCACAATTTTGATTTTAAAAATGCTACTCTGTTTTAAAGAGAAAGTAATTGACTAAGATGAAAATGCTTTAATCCTACATCATCCCCAGTAAATTTGCGTCGAGGTTCTTTAACATTTCACCTTTTATGACAGATCTTCAATTATCACAATGGTGGATATCTAAACGGAAAGAAACTTTAACAAAAAGAAACTAAATGAAATCGGCTGTATTTCAACAAAATAATTTAAATTTAACATTCTCGGTGTCCCCTCAGTGAGTAGTTGCATGAACGTAAACTTCACTTTAGTGCGATGATGTCCTAAAGAACAAAACGCGTCAACTGAAAACTTTTTCCACTTTATCATAGTTTTTCTCCCCTATAAATTCTTCTTGATATACAAAAAAATATATATTGTTTTCCTCATACGTGCATAGCTTTATCTTGACGTACGATATGTTTGATTGTGTTCTTGGTATCCTGAGATAATAATAAAAAGTACATTACTTCTTTTACTCACCATCTACATTCAGACTAATATCATAATTTTTGTTGTTATTGTTACAATATTTTGATATTTGTACCTAATGGATTAAATCAACAGTTTTTGAATAGCGTGGCAGTAATTGTGTGTTCAGTCCATGTGTAGATAAACAGAAACATATTTTGTGGAGATAAATCTACTAATAACTGAGTAATACGTTAAAAAAAAAAGAATTAAAACGTGATATCCCTAAACATGAAAAACTGAAAGAGAAAAATATACTCTTGTAGGTTAAATAAAGGATTCAGTTCGAATTTCCATGACCGCTACCCGAAAACACCCGAAGAAGGCTAGAATGCACAACGGTCGACATGTTGGGACAATAAAAACAAAGATGGGAACATCACTCAGAATCATGGAAGTATGGTAACGAATGTCAGATAGGAATCAGACTATACAGTTACCTATATATAATCGTGTATTTGGGCAGTAATTCTTCTTTTATAAAGGTTTTATTGAAGACGAGTGACAAGGTTATAGTGGCATTTTTTCATCTTCATGTAATTTTTCTCTATTTATATTATGGTCTTGATAAATTAAAAATAGTACCTTGACATTATAAGATTTAACTTCCACGAACATCGTGTGAACGTAAATAAAAATCTCTTAAACGGTCAGTTTGTAATATGCACCTGATGATTGCGTAATACAAGAAACTCCGAGTCGTGTTACCGACGTAGGATAATATATATATATAACACTCTCAGCTAGAACACACTCAGCTATTGGGCGTGTATAATGATAATATACACTCTAAAAAGTCTGCCTTCTTTACCGAGCCCCCATAGCTCAGAGGTAGAATCACTGACTGACGCCAATTCGGTCGGATTTCAATCCTGGGTTAAAAGCAATCGGAGTCTAACCTTACTGATGAGCTGTGATACAGCGAAACAGATTTGTTTGCGGATGACTATATATATATATATATATATATATATATATATATATATATATCTTTGTTGATAGGTAATAAATTAGTAAAAAACACTCGAATCTACAGACAAGTTGGACAGTTTTACACACTCAGTAGTGTCATACGAAATACAAGCTTGGGCGATCATGTCTCGAAGGAAACAAGACTGACTGGAAAGAAGGTTTTCTCGCAGTAGGTTGCCATTATTTTTTGTGGTAAACAGGTTGCCAACCCAGGCTAGAGAAACCAATTAGTCCTGCTATTTCCCCCATAGCTCGAGGGAGAAGAGACAGATGAATACCTTTCCCAAAGCTATTTGCGTGTAAGTGAACGCAACGAATTCAACTGGAATTCAAACTCAGCTCTCTGCATTCTCGTTTCGAAGCGATATCCACTCTATCTCAACACACATCCTCATGTTCAAAAAAAAAAAATCCAAGAAAATATAATAAAAAAGTTAAATCGTAATTCCTTCTCAGACTTCCCAGACTAGTCAATTGAGCTACAAGTGCTATCCATTTCTGCTGTTACCGCTTTGGAAGTCCTCAAATGACGTGATTTCTATTATTTGGTACAGTTCTTTATATTGTCATTCGATGGTGCAACTCGATGAGGTTCGAAAAAGAATTGTTGTCTTTAATATCTAAAACTTTCCTTAGGCTCGAAAACAATTTTAATCATTGATCTGAGAAAATGGTTGCATACAGTTCAGACATTTCTGAACAGGTTATATCAGAGGTAGTATTTCGAATGTCGATGTTTAAGCAGGTGAGTCCTCTTTACTTTGCCGTTTCACGTAATCCAATCTTCAGCCACGTCTCCCTTTCTATCTAGCTTTGTTTTTTACGAAGATAAGCATAGTAAATATCAATAACTGGCCTACAAAAAAGAAAGACATCAATAATATGCTGTATCTGGAAGTGGATCAGTGCACCTGTCATTTGGTTCCCACTAGATTAATCTTTTTCTACCTGAGCCGCTATGCAAGTGCGTGCAGAGTCGGTCGCCAGGTAACCAAAAGTTGAAGATATGATCCAACAGTGAATAAATGAAACAGAAATTTTCATTAAAGATTTAACGATGCAAAAGAGATATGAAAGCGTGCTGGAAGATCATATTACGACAATTTTCCCAACGATCAGAATGCCATGAAAACCATTATTCAAGTTTACAAGGACTCGGTTACACACATGCGTAACCCACAATTTGCATTTATAATGTTCTCAGTATAGTAAATATCGATAGTCAAGGCACCAAACACATTTTTCTTTTATGCTATAAATTGTATTCTGGAATCAAATGTTTTACTTCGTCAAACAATTATGGGATTCTCATTAAGATCGATAGTTTTTAAAAATTGTTTCATTTTTTTTTTCGTTGACATTAAACTATATTGTTATTTATTTTCTTAATAAGCAGTTTCCCGCCCCTACATTTAAAAAAATATGCATCATATTTCATTCTTCTTACATCAATTCATATTTATAAATACGTACGTAATGTATCTCCTTTCTTTCTCTCTCTCTCTCTATATGGAATGTTTGCCATATATTAAAATGGCAAACATTCTTGGTCGATTAATTTTACTGATCGACTTTTCGAAATTATGAATAATCCTTCTTCTCTCATAATGAAAAAATTCATTAAGAAATTGCCCAAAGTTCATTTTGGTAGAAATATGGTCCAAGCTTTCAACTTTCTTGAGTCATCATCAGTGATGGTAGACAAATGAGTTTCATCGAACAGATAACTGTAGTGACATGGGCAAAGTCTGTTGGTACGTAGGCAGGGTGGGATTTGTGTGTGTTTTTATTTGATTCAGTTTTTTGATGTTATAATTGTTTTTACCAATGGATGCTTGTTTTTGTTGCTTTAATGATAATTTTATTAATATTTTGGTATTATTTGTAAGTAGTTTGTGAGTAGCTGTCTAATGTTACTATTAGTTGACGTGTATATATGTACTGATGAGGCTTAGACTATGGCTTAATATCTTAAAAGCAATTAACAGACTTTGGTATGCTGGACTTCTCCACAAAGTCAAGAGCTATGGTTTCTCTTGAGATATATATATATATATATATATATATATATATATATATAGTGATGATCATCCGTGTATACTGTCTTAATATATATAGGAAAGAATATTAATAAAAAGTTTTGAATTTAAAAATGTACTTTTTTTAATAATAAAAATAAACAAATACTGTTAAAAAAAAGTACATTTTTAAATTCAAAACTTTTTATTAATATTCTTTCCTATATATATATATATATATATATATATATATATATATATGATATAACTTCAGGACTCTTTCCTATAACTAAATAATGAAAAAGCTCCCTATGAGCATATGTCCGGAAACGCTTGGTTTCCGAGTTATAGGCTTTTCAAACATGTGCTAACCAGAATACCTTTATCTCCCAGTTAACTCGCACCTAACTCGCTAAGCAGTGAACCAAACAACCAGTTAGATCAGTTTTTTATCACCAACCAGACAGGACTTCCCCCTTGTTTCTCGCGTGTGAAATGTTGCTGAACGACTGTTAAGGTGCATGTTGACTGGAAATGTACTCAAATCAGAAGGTAAATATGCACTTCGTGTATGATTTGGTGGACGGTAACGCTATATAAGCTCATCGTCTTTACCAGGAAAGGTCCCCACGCCAACAATGTCCTGATAGAAAAACATTTGTGAATAGACATCGGCACCTCTGAGAACATAGAACCTTCGAGCCTCGTGCTAATGGCAGAGGACAACCAAAATCTACTACGCCTGATGAAGAAGAGCAGATATTGGATATTGTGCACGATACTCCTGAAATCAGTGCACGATACTCCTTAAATCAGCAGACGACAGTTGGCAAGGCTAGTGGCTATTCCTCATTCGAATGTCTGGAGAGTTGCGAGGACAATATTTGTTCCCATATCATCTGCAAAGTGTACAGATGTCACCAGGAGATTACTCAGCACTAGTTGTGTTCTGTCAATGGTTCTTACAACAGTGCAATGTAATTTCAAACTTGACTGCCTTTGTTATATTCGCAGATGAAACACAATTCACACGGGATGGAATAGTCAACATCCACAAGCATCATGTATGGGCAAAAGAAAATTCACATGCAATTGTTCTATCAGGTCATTAACAGCGGTTCTCAGTTAACATCTGGACTGGTATTGTTGGTGTTAGGTTATGAGGACCTCATGTACTTCCGAACAATCATTACAGTTGATGTATACAAGCGCTTCCTGGAAAATACCTTGCATGATTTCTTGGACGATGTTCCACTGATTACTCGTCGGCAACTGCACTTCATACATGATGGTTCATCCGCACACATCAGTCAGATAGCCCGCAGTTACCGAGATCGAAGGTTTACTGGTCGGGGAAAGGAAGAAGTGAACCACTTGCATGACCTTCACGTTCACCGAACTTAAACCTCTTAAATTTCTCCCTGTGGAGTCATTTGAAAGGATTGGACAGTTTCCGCAACCGAATTGTTGCAGGCAGCGAAACAATACGAAACACGACAGGAATTTGGAAGTGTGTTCGCGAGTCCATGAGTCGTCGATGTGATGCCTACATCAGGGCAGAGGGTGCACATTTTGAACACTTGCTATAGGGCACTCGAAAACACTGAATGTGTCGGATGTGGAAAATAAAGGCATTCTGGTTAGCACATGTTTGAAAATCCTATAACTCGGAAACCAAGCGTTTGCGGACATATATTCATAGGGAGTTTTTCCATTATTTAGAAATAGTGAACACAGTCCTGCCATCTATTTTTGAAACGCCACACTCAAGCACACACACACACACACAGATAGATAGATAGATAGATAGATAGATAGATAGATAGATAGATAGATAGATAGAAACAAACTGAAATAGATAGATAGATAGATAGATAGATAGATAGATAGATAGATAGAAACAAACAAACTGAAATAGATAGATAGATAGATAGATAGATAGATAGAAACAAACAAACTGAAATTGATAGATAGATAGATAGATAGATAGATAGATAGATAGATAGAAACAAACAAACTGAAATAGATAGATAGATAGATAGATAGATAGATAGATAGATAGATTATAAATGACTTAGATTTCATGATTAAAATTATTGCTGCTTAAATGGATACCAATTATCGATAAGTTTTATCTTTGTAACTTGGAAAAGTTGATCATTAAAATTAATCGACACAAAAATCACACACAGAGCCCCCCCTATATATATATATATATATATATATATATATATATATATATATATATATATTAAAAAACGTAATATTCACCACCCACTTGTTGCCAAGTTTCAATCATAAAATCAGGCTGTAAGAGCGAATCGTATTTCATTTTTAATAAATTGTTGGCGCTGTACATTCACTTTTTAAGATTATGCATTGGGCACTTTTTTAAATAACTGTCTACTGGTCTAACCAGTACTTCTTTTACTGTTGTGATATATTGTTGCATCATAGAATGAAGAGATACACTGAGTAATGTAGCTAAACTACTTTGTTACCAGAGTGGTACAACCAAGATGTATATACAGTATTCACAGTCTCTCGTAATAGTAGATGTAACTTCCCGAAATCCATGATAATGACAACACCCACCGTGCTAAGCATACATTGTCTTTTACATCCGGGCGACTGAATATCACATGCTACGAGCCACAACACAACATCTCCCCCGCTCAAAGCTTTTATATCTGTCGGACATCATATTCTTTTCTTTTGGGATTTATCTCTATAGTTCCCGTCGGAGTACGTTGTCCTTTGCTCATACGGCTTTATTGCATTGGTGAGGGCCTGGGTACCTCAAGCATGTCATAAATGACGGATATGAGTTCTTCTCGTTGTTCATTTATGTCTGGGGTATACCTTTTTTTTTATTTGGTTAAGATGTCTTCCTACCATTTTTGGCGGATGTACGTTGTGGTGCAGTGGATATCGACTCGGAACGACAAATCAAGGTGTCGTGTTCGAATTCCAGTTGAATTCCTTGCCTTCACTTACGCACAAATATCCTTGGGAAAGGTATTAATCCGTTTCTTCCCTCCAGTTATGGGTTAAATAATAGGACAGATTAGGTTTTATAGCCTTGGCTGGCAACCAGTCTACCGCAGAAAGCAATAGCAACGTACTGCTAGTCTGTCATGTTTCTTTCGAGACATGATCACCCAAGCGTGTATCACGTATGGCACTTAACTGACTGACCTTTCATTTTGAATGTTTATGATGTACATCATATTACCAACTCTTTTTCCAATAAAGCCTTCTATCCAGGTTGCTTTTCCTAAATAATAATTTAAGAAATAAATTTTCGCACCTGGACTATACATTTTATTCGAGGTATTATTTCTTTCCTTGGTTTTCTTTTTTTGACGGAATCAATTTCTCAAACACTAAGCGAATCTTTTTAGCGAACATTAGTTCTGCAGTTGAAATGGTCGCGTTTGTATTTCCACTAGGCGTTATTCGAAAAATAGATAAGAACTTTTGTAATTCTTCATTTTCCGCTTCTACGCCATTTGCCTTTTTGATCGCTCTTTTGAACACGTCGATAATCCTTTCCACCAGTCTATTTGATCTTGGATGATACGGCGCAGATTTTAGGTGACTTACCAAGAGTATTTTACAAAACTTTTCGAATTCTTTTGACGAAAATTGCGTACCGTTATCCGATACAATAGTTTTCGGCACACCGAATCTTGCAAACAGTTCCTGTAAGATGTTTATTGTGTTTTTACTTGTCGGCACTTTGCATTTGAAAACTGGCCATTTAGTAAAGCTGTCTACTATGACGAAAAAGTATCTTCCTTTTATCGGCCTAGCATAGTCAATATGTAGATGAAACCATGGTTTTTCTGTCTTAGGCCATGGACTGAATTTTATGAGAGGTGCTTTTGCTACCGACGCGCAACTTTTGCACTTATTCACCATATTTTCTATATCTTTATCCATACTCGGCCAGTATACGTAACTTCGCCGTTGCGCCTCGGCCTTTTGGCTGGGGAGCGACAATTACCAAAATAAGACCAGTTTAGACCAGTTCAGACTAGTTCTGAACCTATCCACTGCGGTGGATAGGTAATATTTGACCAGTATCTGGGCGTACGCGCTCAGGTTCCCCACATTAAAAAAGTCCTTGTGTCACCTCTCTCTCAAGTGGGGGAGAAGAGTAAATAATACTTCGCATAAGTGTTTTCATTCTGTACATTCTCGGATGCGCGGTATGAAAATCTCTTAAAATTTTCTTCGTTAGCACTGCGGGTACGACCACCCGGTCTCCGTAAATCAATATACTATTGTATACTGAAAATATATTGTTTGCTTTATTTTTCTGGTTCATTAATTTCTTTTTTTTTTTATCCAATTTTTCTTTCAATTTTATCTCCTCTAGAGTAACTGGAAGTTCTTTGAATGTATTGTATATCTCGGACCTTAAGGAAGCAATAACCGTCTTCTCTAGTGGTTCACTCGTTTTTGGAATTAATCTGGATAATCCATCCGCATATGGAATTTCTTGTGACGGTAAGAATTCCACTTTGAATGAAGAATTTAGCAGCATTGTTGCCCATCTTTGTAAGCGGTCCGCAGTATGCGTTGGTATTCCCTTTTTCGAAACAAATATTGCTAACAATGGACGATGATCCGTTTGTAATATGAATTCTCTCCCTTGCAAGTATTTATGAAAATTTTTTTATCGCTAATATTTTAGCTAAACCTTCCTTCTCTAATTGTGAATAGGTTTTTTTTTCCGCCGGAAACATGGTGAATCGGTTTTAGTTTGTCATCTCCTTCTTTGTGTAACAAAACTGCCGCCAAGCCAAAATTACTTGTGTCACTCGCAACATACATTTGCTTATTCGGGTTGTAATGCATCAAAGTAAGATTTGAAGTTAACGCGGATTTTAATTTCATGGACGCTTTTTGACAGTCGTCCATCCAATTCCACTTTACGTCTTTTTTAAGTAACTGATTCAACTGAACTGTTAATATATGCAATTTTCGTAAATAGCTATTGTAGTAATTAGCTAGAACTAAAAATGGTTGTAATGATGTCACGTTAGTTGGTTCGGGCAGGTGTCATCACGTCCGCTCGATTAGGATTAGGATTTGGAGTTCTGCCGTTTTCATCAATTAGTTGTCACAAATATTTGATTTTCAGCATAAAAAAATTCACATTTTTCCATACCCAATTTAAAACTATATTTTACTTTTTAAAAAACTTCCATTACATGTTTCGCATTTTTGCGTTTTGCTTTTTATTAGAATGTCATCCAAATACGCTGTTGCAAAATCCAGATCCGCTAACATTGTATCCATTATTCGCTGGAAGATAGTGGGGGAGGTCGGCTACCTTTATTCCATATTGCAACCTCTTGATTTTAAATAACTCTTTGTGCTTGTTAATGGTTAATAATTCTGCACACTTTTCTTCCACTGGAATTTGCAGATACGCCGCTGATAAATCCAACTTAGAAAATATTCGTCCACCGTTTAAATTTGCAAAATTTCTTCCGCTGTTGGGAGGGGATAATTTATTTCTTTTAAACAATCATTAAAACCGGTCGAATAATCAGCACAGATTCTAATGTTATTATTCCTTTTCTTGACATATACCGTTGGCGCTGCCCACGGGCTGTAGTCCGTTTTTTCTATTACACCCAGTTTTTCCAGTCGCTCTACTTCTTTGTCAATAATTTCTACCAACGCATATAGTATTTTTCTTTTAGGTCGGAAGACTGGCATTACATTTTCTTTTAATTCGAAGCTTGCCTTCACTTTGGAACAAAATTCAGGTCCCTCTGATAATATTTCTGAGAATTTTTCTTTTAGTTCATTTTTAGTTTATCTGAATTTGACGTAATACCATCTATTTTATTTCAGAAATTATTTATCGGGACGTTAAATAGATCGAATTCTTCCATCCAATTCGTACCAAATAAATTTTGAGAATCACGCATGAGGAATGCTTTTAATTTTCTTTCTTTTCCATTGAAGCAAACATTTATAAAGGTTTCGCCCATAAATATTAACCTTTTTCCAATAACACCTTTTGCTATTTTTCCGAGTTAAACAAGGTTGGGCATTAATGATAGTTAATCCAGACACGGTATCTATCAGGAATTTTATTTTTTATTATAGAGACAGATATTTCCTTTGTACTTTCTCAGTTATTGCCTGTTCAGTAGTGTACTGCACAAGTTTTTATTTTTTATTTGATTTTTCCCCTCAAAGTTTTTATTTTACGTCTACAGTGTGAAAATTAATGACCCACAAGCAGGCAATCTTTTGTGTTTAAATGGACAGTCTTTACATAAATACACTTCTCCACACCCGTAACACGGATTAATTTTAAAATAAGGTTTATTTTTCTTACATTCTGCTTTGGTCTTTATCGCCTGAATATTTGCTATATCCCGTTTTTCAATTTTTGCTTTGTCCGCTCTTAAATGCAAAAGACGCTGACATCCTTCCGAAAAAATTTGCATAGTAATTTTTTGGTCAAGTTCCAATTTGGCTAATAACCGGGTAAGCATTTCTTTTTCAGACGGTGACGTTAACCCCTGAATGAAAATTAAACATTTAAACATGTCGGGCGTTAATTCATTTAATCGAAACTTTTCAAAATACCTATTCACCGTACTGGCGAAAGTGGTGTAGTCCCCAAAATCTTGAATGCTAGACAATATCATCGAAGACGAAGGAAAAACTTGAAGCAACTGAAATGTGGTTCTACAGATGGATGCTGCAGATATCATGGATCGAGCATGTGAGCAATGATGAGGTTTTGAAAAAGGATGGAAACTAAAAAGGAAATTAATACTGAGCATCAGGAAGAGACAGCTGAAGTTCCTGGGACATGCAATGAGGAAAGAGGGATTGGAGAACCTGATACTAACAGGCCAGATAGAGGGGAAAAAGAGACAGGGAAAAACAGCGGATAACATATTTGAAGGCCCTGAGCAGGTGGATGTCAGAACGGGAGTTGCGTGTTGTAACAGAAGAAAGCGTGCTAAGAGCCACCAGGGGTAGGGAGACATGGAAGGCCATGATCGCCTACGTCCTGAAGGGACAAAACACATAGAAGAAGAAGAAGAAGAAGAAGAAGAAGAAGAAGAAGAAGAAGAAGGTCTATCAAGTCCAGTAACTGTTATCGCACTTTCAGATATTGATGGGGGGGGGCTTCCTTCTCAATGTTTTTGTTCAAAGTAGTGTGGAAAGACAACATCTTGCCTCTGCTATTATTCTCTCTTCGAGTTACATGTGCCATCTATTTTTATCCAGATGTTGCTGCCGTTGAAACTCCTCAAGTAACGTGTTTTTTTTGTTTTGTTTTTTTTTTTTGTCATTCAGTACAGTTCTTTCTTTGAGATTCGGTGACACAAGCGCAAGAGGTTCCAAGAGGCTTAGTCCTCTCTAAGATCTACAGTACTGAAAGCCATTGATCCGAGAAAACAATATTATACAGTTGACAGTTTAGATATGTCTGAACGGATCAGGTTCTTAAATAAAGAACATGACTCGAGGTCAGAGGCCAATGTTTATATTTTCTTTAATTTACAGAGTGGTTAATTTGCCCTTCATATATTGATCCATCACTGTAAATGATGTTATAGATGAATGCAAATTGTATCACATCCTCTTACACCTATGCACAATACGTTATGTATTTTATAGTTATATGAGTGCACCCCTGCCGTCATAAATGACTGGGGTATATTATTCTCATTCCTTGTGTAGTAGTAATACCACGATTAGAAGTCACGAGTTATCACCCTCTAACCCTGCAAGTTACTTGTTCACCACTGCTGTAGTCTGGTATTGAACTCACAACTCTTTGGGTCAAGTCACAGGAACTAGACAACGTCTATATCTACTGAGCCATGTGGTGAACAAGTAACTTGCAGGGTTAGAGGGAGATAACTCATAACTTCCAATCGTGTCATTACTACTACGCAAGTAATGAGAATGATATACCCCAGTGATTGTAATAAAGGGATAGGTTCGAAATTCCTAGCACCCGAAGAAGGCCGGAGCGTACAACGGCCGAAACATCGTACAAATGGCAACAAAGATGAGAACAATAGTCTGAATAATGTAAATACTGTAAATATTAAACTAATTTTATATTTTTATAAATTTTTAAGATTGGGTAGTTGAAAAAGGCGTTCACGTTATATTTTTCAAGTAAATTTAGCAAATATGTAAAACGTAGAAAAGCATTAAATAAGCATGCGTATGTTGTCTAATCTGTCAGCATATCTAAAGCTGGAATAACCAGCTATATCCGTGTAAAAATTTTTTTTGCATTGATATCTTAAAATTAACGTAAATTTTGTTTAGGGACCAGCGAATATTCCCCAAATAAAGTTTTGTGATCTATTGTTTGTTTTTTATGCATTTTTCATAGATTAAATATAAAAGGTGAATAATGTCAAATATCCATTCTATATTCATGAGTATAAATTTGTAAGAATCATTTTTCAGTAGCAATTCTCAGAGAGTAAAGAGACTTCATTCTCTTGCGCTATAATCTGCAACACATTTTGAAACTTACGATAGGCGTTGTCATAAAAATTGACGGTCAAATTCCTTGTTCAGAAAAAAAAAGTTATTATTAATCGAGTTAATTGATCTATATTTAATCTATATTACAAATTTCCTCTTTCTTTGTATCTTCATACCGAAGTTTGTTTTTTTTTCCAAAAAAGTCTAGATGCTTTCTTTTGGTTCTTTGTTTTTTTTTTATCTCAAACCCTTTCTTTTGGTTCTTTGTTTTTTATCTCAAACCCTTTCTTTTGGTTCTTTGTTTTTTATCTCAAACCCTTTCTTTTGGTTTTTTGTTTTTTATCTCAAACCCTTTCTTTTGGTTCTTTGTTTTTTTTTATCTCAAACTCTTTCTTTTGGTTCTTTGTTTTTTTATCTCAAACTCTTTCTTTTGGTTCTTTGTTTTTTATCTCAAACCCTTTCTTTTGGTTCTTTGTTTTTGATCTCAAACCCTTTCTTTTGGTTCTTTGTTTTTTATCTCAAACCCTTTCTTTTGGTTCTTTGTTTTTTTATCTCAAACCCTTTTTTTTTTTGGTTCTTTGTTTTTTATCTCAAACCCTTTTCAACAACGTGAATGCACCTACTGATAATTATCATAATTTTCAACGATCCATTACCGCATTTTTTTTTCTAAATTAAATATGAAAGTTTAATTACTCTGCAATGTCTACTGTATATTAATTGTTTTGGGGCTAGAGTGTTAGCGTTCTGACCATGAAACCCTGGTTCGACTTTCATCATCGAAGTTGGAAGACGACCCCAACGCGAAGAATGCCTGAATAACTCTACAACTGGTTCTAGCAAGCCTTGTGAATAAAAAGGGTTAGACGGAACTGTCCGGTACTAGTGCTAGTACAATGTCACAAGTCAGCGTGACTGAGGGTTTGAGTCTACAGATCTTGTTTAATTACTGACCACACCAGATTATGAACTCTCTTACAGAAACCCTAACTAATGTGTGCTGAGCATCGTTGCAGTATAAACGACAGCTGGTTATGTAGATTTTGAAGAAACAGGAATGTGCCTGAGATGACTTCTGCAACATGGATTAGCTATCCTCTCTCACAGACGAGCATGCCTGAAAACAAGTAACGTAGAGTTACAAAAATAAATTATAATTATCACTTTTCCGCTAACAATTCTAAAATCCAAATTCAGATATCCTGTGACTCATTAAAGCGTAGGGGCACCACATTTACTGCAACCGTGGTAGAAGTAGGGTTTCTTTGGGAACAATAGCTTGATAGAGCCCAACCGTCCTCTGGCTGGTTTGAATTCAGAGTATTCCTACTCCTAGACCGGTTGCCACCCAAGGCTATAGAACCCAGCATCCTGGGGTGGGAGGAGAAGACATGGATTCTAAGGGCATTAAGACATAATTAGAACTAGGTATTATAATGTAATGGATTCGACTGGAATTCGAACTCGGCTCTCCAATTTCTCAATCCGAGCCGATATTCATTACTCCACCGTGCCTCTTCAATTCTAAAATACAGATTCATAAAATAAGAAGCAGTGTAAATTACGCTTTTCAGATTTCCCTAAAATTGTGTGATATATAATGCTGAGAGATTTTGCCATGGATTATATACAGTTAAATAAAATAGAAATAAATAAAATAGCTGTGTCATCTATTCCTTGAAAGAATCATATCACTGGTGTCAAATCTGACCTCATGTCATCTATCAGTTTCCGCTGCGGTATAGACAGCAACAAAGCTAACTTGAATGTAAGGATTTTGGTGGACAACAACAACAAAAGACGAATGAGGGAGAAGCCCCATAAAATTTCAGGCTTCTTAAATCATTACGCACCCCGACGTCACCCGATCGCTTTTTCCTCCTGACAGCTTGTTAACTATTCAATTATAAGCGTTGTTTATAATGCTACGTCTCGTTGCCCGTATTTTTTTTTTCAGATTATTGCTGTCTTCATATGCAATATACAATTTTATCAGTCTGCGCACTCCTCAGACGCGCATGCGCATATACGCAAAGATATTAATTTAGCAAGTTTTAGCTCTTTGACATTATAGATATTTATTAAGCTTAGTCTGGTACAAGGATAAAAACAGGGAGTACGATCAGATGATCCAACTTATTACAAAATCGTTTCGTCTGCGAAAAACATTCCTGTTTTTTGGTAAGTTTCCATAGATATTAATCAAACTTATTATTAACACAGACCAGCTTTTATGGTGATAATAAAATTTGAAATTTCTATGCAGAAATTATATTCAACGTTTATTGTTCAAAAAAGTCTTACGGCCATATCACGTTAAAACACCGGTTCCTGTATAATCACTAAAGTTAAGTAACGTCGAACCTGATCGGTACCTAGATTCGAAACCGATTGAGAATACCAGGTTTTAAGTTTAGATGTGCGGGTGGTGTAATGAATTATGGCTCGGAATTGTGAATCGGGAAGTCGAGTTCCAATTCCAGCTGGAATCGTTATATTCACTTCCGTGAAAATATACTTCGGAAAGTATTAATCCACTTATAGGTTAATTCGTAAAACTTGTATCACTAAAATATTATTATCTAAAAAATTTTCTTACACTCTAAAAACATTTTATGCGTTTAAATAACATGCAAATATGTGATAAACCTTTGAAAACGAATCAGTCTATAAATCAATTAGACAAATAATTACTGTTACTTTCTCTTAAAACAGTTTTTTTTTTTTAGGAAATTAGACTTCTCAAGTCCACTAAATATTATAACTCTTTCTATTACTAATAAAAATTTCCCTCCAATCTATTTTTTGTTTTTGTAGTGTGCAAAGTTAGCCTTTTGATTCTTCATCTGTCTCATGACTGCATGTGGTCATAGAGTTGCTGCATAGTTGACTATCTCTCTCTGAGTGGGTCAGTAGGTATTCATGAATATTTTTTTAAGAAATTAGACTTCTCAAGTTTTATTTACCTTTTGATCCATCATCAGTCCCCTGACTTCATGTGGTCAGAGTTACTGCATCTATCCTCACGTTATAGGAGATTGCATCAATCCATATCTTTCTTTTTTTCTAGAATATCTATAAACTGCACATTTCTATGGATGCTCTTTGCAAAGACAAAGGATTAGATTGTTTTAGAAAGGATCATCATGCTAAAGTTTTAATTCTTGGATTACTTGATATTGAATGTTGATTTTTATTCAAGATTTTTTTTTATATCAACTATGGACACTTATGTCATCAGCATAGACCTGCCACTCTTTCTCAGTATTTTCATCAGTGAATTTATATGTAATGAGGTAAAGTATATTTAAAATTTATAGCTATATATTTAAAATTTATAAGTATAGTTGTAAATTCCTTTACAACTATACTTATAACTATGCAATGGAGAGTCTAAAAACTAATAGGAAAATGTTTAAAAATTTTAAAGAAGTCAGTCAAGATTGAATTCATTAATCATCAGTCTTCTTCTTCTTTGTACCGTGTCCCTTCAGGACGTATGCAACCATGGCCATACACAATTGTTTGTGTTTTGTAGCTGTTAATAAATTTTAACTTGTCATATTTCTTAAAACTTCCTCCGCTATCCGTTTACTGGAAATAATATATACGTTTTTTAGTTGTTTTTTCTTCATATATTTGAATGTTTTATACACAGTTTTTATATAACAATAGACTTTTTAACAGATCTTCACATCAAGATATTTATTGGTCAACGATGAAAGATTTAACTTTTCCAACCGATAATCGTTACGCTTCCCACAAATGCAATGGCTTGAACGTAAATTATTGTAATTGAATGGCATATAAAGACTTTGGCGATAGCAGAAACCGTTAGCATAGAACCTATGGATATATCTAAGTATTTCAGCTGTAAAATAATGAGACCTTGTCATGCATAGGGACCAACTCGCTCAGAAGTTTACAGTATTTGCATGCAGACTATACTGCTCATTGTTGTTGTTGTTATCACTACGTTTTGGCCGTTATACTCTCCGGTCTTCATCAGTTCTATGTCGATCCGCGTAACTAACATTGAGATCTTAAATGAACTCTTCATTTAATCTACAGAGATAGATTGCTCTCGTTCCATTACCCATGTTGAGGGATATCACATCTAGTTCTTATTTTTACTATTGCTCAGTTATTATTATTATTATTATTATTATTATGGGTACTACTCAGTTATTCTTAGTTTAGTGCTGCTCAGTTTTTACTCCTATATTGAATAATGCTCAGTTATTCAGTATCTGTCTATACTTCTGAGATGAGGTAGTATTTACACTATTTATATCGTTCTGACTATCGTCCACATAATGTCCTTAAGGACACATAGCCCAGTGGATATAGACGTTGGTTAGCTCCAGTGATTTGATCCAAAGAGCTGTGAGTTCAAAACCAGGCTATAGCAGTGGTGAACAACCTAGAGAGTTAATTTAAAGGGAAATAACTACATGGGTAGCAGAAGTGGCATCGCACATAGAGTGATAATGATATGCCATAGTAATCGTAATAAAGGGTTCAGTTCGAAATTCCTAGCATCTGAAGAAGGCCGGAGCGTACAACGACCGAAACGCCGTAAACATGTCAATAAAGATGAGGACAATAGTCCGAACTATGTAAATAGTGCTCAGTTTGTTATTTTTAGTGCAACTCAGTTAGTGTCCCTTTATTTGAGTACTGCTCATTTATTATTTTCATTATAAACGCTACTCAGTTTTTTTAGGTTTTAATGCTGCTCAGTTAATTACCTTTTTTAATGCAACTCAGTTACTATTCTTATTTTTAGTATTGCTCAGTTATTGTTTCGTTTATTTAGAACAATGCTACGCCATTATCCTTATTTTGAACCTGGCTCAATTATTATCCATATCATAAAAACTGCTCAGTTATTCTTTCAGTGCTGCTAAGTTGTTATTCTCATTTTTTTTGTACAGCTCAGTTTTACTTGTTATTCTGGGTACAGCTCATTATCTTTTGTTTTATTTTTGAATACTACTCAGTTATTTTTTCTTATTTTGAGTACTGCTCAGTTTTTGATCACCTCAATTCAACTGAGTACGCACTACCCAGCCTAAAGATTTAGTTGACGTTCAGCCTGTCACCAAATTCTCGAATCAACGCTTTGATCCAGTAGCTATTGTCTTGTAAAATATCTAAACAGATCAATAGTTAAAAATCACTTCAAATGAATGAATCCTTTGGGTCTTACAAAAATCAATCCTTCATCAGACTGGCGCTACAGAATCACAAAAAATCATCTTGAGCAAATAGCAAAATTCACTTGAAGACTTCCAACAGCAACAACAACTAAAATGGGTAGCACATGTTGATAAAAAAGGAAAATAACCTCATAAGATACTGACTTAAAATGCTGCAAAAGAAAAAGCTGATAATACTGAGCTATAACAGTTTATATTTCTGGAAAAAAAACTGAATGTAGAAAAAATGGTTGTTTTATCAGTGTTTCTAATTTATTGCAATTTTGCTTCGTTACATTCTACAACCATTTTAAGCATGGATCAGAAAGAGCCAGATATTAATAGATCAACATAGTTAAGGACGGACTGGGGTTAATAAATAAAGTACGGTGACTCATTTTCGAAGCATACCCCACTGCTAGGTCGGCTAGTCAATCCCTATTGCAGGCACTTTCTAACCCTAAGCATACCCCACTGCTAGGTCGGCTAGTCAATCCCTATTGCAGGCACTTTCTAACCCTAAGCATACCCCACTGCTAGGTCGGCTAGTCAATCCCTATTGCAGGCACTTTCTAACCCTAAGCATACCCCACTGCTAGGTCGGCTAGTCAATCCCTATTGCAGGCACTTTCTAACCCTAAGCATACCCCACTGCTAGGTCGGCTAGTCAATCCCTATTGCAGGCACTTTCTAACCCTAAGCATACCCCACTGCTAGGTTGGCTAGTCAATCCCTATTGCAGGCACTTTCTAACCCTAAGCATACCCCACTGCTAGGTCGGCTAGTCAATCCCTATTGCAGGCACTTTCTAACCCTAAGCATACCCCACTGCTAGGTCGGCTAGTCAATCCCTATTGCAGGCAATTTCTAACCCTAAGCATACCCCACTGCTAGGTCGGCTAATCAATCCCTATTGCAGGCACTTTCTAACCCTAAGCATACCCCACTGCTAGGTCGGCTAGTCAATCCCTATTGCAGGCACTTTCTAACCCTAAGCATACCCCACTGCTAGGTCGGCTAGTCAATCCCTATTGCAGGCGCTTTCTAACCCTAAGCATACCCCACTGCTAGGTCGGCTAGTCAATCCCTATTGCAGGCACTTTCTAACCCTAAGCATACCCCACTGCTAGGTCGGCTAATCAATCCCTATTGCAGGCACTTTCTAACCCTAAGCATACTCCACTGCTAGGTCGGCTAGTCAATCCCTATTGCAGGCACTTTCTAACCCTAAGCATACCCCACTGCTAGGTCGGCTAATCAATCCCTATTGCAGGCACTTTCTAACCCTAAGCATACCCCACTGCTAGGTCGGCTAGTCAATCCCTATTGCAGGCACTTTCTAACCCTAAGCATACCCCACTGCGAGGTCGGCTAGTCAATCCCTATTGCAGGCACTTTCTAACCCTAAGCATACCCCACTGCTAGGTCGGCTAATCAATCCCTATTGCAGGCACTTTCTAAACCTAAGCATACCCCACTGCTAGGTCGGCTAGTCAATCCCTATTGCAGGCACTTTCTAACCCTAAGCATACCCCACTGCTAGGTCGGCTAGTCAATCCCTATTGCAGGCACTTTCTAACCCTAAGCATACCCCACTGCTAGGTCGGCTAGTCAATCCCTATTGCAGGCACTTTCTAACCCTAAGCATACCCCACTGCGAGGTCGGCTAGTCAATCCCTATTGCAGGCACTTTCTAACCCTAAGCATACCCCACTGCGAGGTCGGCTAGTCAATCCCTATTGCAGGCACTTTCTAAACCTAAGCATACCCCACTGCGAGGTCGGCTAGTCAATCCCTATTGCAGGCACTTTCTCATGCACACCAACAAAGACAACATTTGGTTTATACTGCATTTCTGCTGAGATGACATTAGTCTCTATGAGAATGTACAGAATTTCATGGTCAGCAGTTTGAACAACGCCGAACCAACGGTCAAGATGACCTACCTAAACTCCGACGGCTTCCGAAGATTTGCGTCTACCCATTTTCACTCACAAAGGTTTGCTTAACCCGTGAGATGCTTTCCCCCACCTACGAGGAGACCTCTCCAGACCGAAAACATGAAGAAAGTAACTTCCTGACAAATCGACCGTGGTAAGAAACCGAACGATGTAACTACTCGGCAACGCGATAAGATGAAGATCAATAGATTATTCTTTATTTATTACATTTGTTTTCAATCTATCTCTGCTTTCTCTGGTATACGCACCTCTTCAAATTCTTTCTTTACCTCCTCACAGTACCATCTTCCCTCCTCTGACTGACCTACCTATCGATTTTTATCCACCCTTATCTATCAGTTTCATCATCTTCGGGCGGAATTGCTGAATTGACTTATAATACCGAACGAGTGATGCGATTGGATGAGTGGAAATAAGATGTCCCCCGTTTAATGACGGGAATGTTGGCGGAAATCTCTTAGATGTATTCGGCTTTAATTCACTCCTCTAATTGAAAGACCTCTTTGGCTGTGAATTTTTCTTGTAGATGAAATCTAATGGCTACGTTAACAAACAAATGAATCTCTCTGAGTTCGGGTCAGATCATCAGCAGTGACTAATTGCTAGGAACAAGAGCCGATGATGGAAAGGCGAAAAACGTGCACATCGAGACTTTGATGTATTGACTTCTCATAGATGGTGATTCATTTTGCAGACAGCGAAAGGCTAGGGCTTAGATAAGTAAAATTAGGGTGAATCCACCAAAATGGTTTCAACCGTGCCTGTCGTATTTATTTGTATAGCACAAATACAATAATCTCAGTGTCGAGCTAAAATAATTTATAATTCATCGTACTATGTTTTTCTCTCTCATCATCTGATATATACGAAAAGTTTTCGGGAGTGTTGTAGAAATGAAAAAACGCATACCAATAGAATATTGAACAGACCTCTGTCGCTAGATAATGTGAACAGTAAAATTTATAATTTAGCGTTTAAATCAGTAGGTTGCCATTTCTTCCTGCAGTATACGAGTTATTAACTATAGCTATAAAACAAAGTATGCCTTGTTATTTAACCCATAGCTGAAGGGAGAAGAGTAGGATACATACCTTTCCCAAGGGTATTTGCGCGTAAGTGAATGCAACGAATTCAACTGGAATTCGAACTCAGCTCTCCGATTTCTTATTTGGAGCCTATATTCATTGCACCACAACTTTTAATTGCTTTTATGAATAAAATATATTATAGACACTATTGCCTTAAAAAAAAACTTTTTTGAGAAATAGAAGATTTTTATTTTATTTTAATTGGAATAATTTATAAAGTTTAAAGCTTTTAAAATTTGGTATTAATTTGTATCGGTTAACTGATACTGTTATTGACCATGAATCTGATTAGCATAAGGCGATTAGGAACAAATCTAAAATTTAGGTATCTCTAAAAATTCGCTAAAAAGTGAATACATGAGGAACAATGCACAAAACATAAAAACGAAAATTTCATCATTAAAAATTTCAAATTATTATTAAGAAGATAAATCTAAATTTTAATTATATGTTGTGTGTGAGTGTGTGCGTGCGAAAAAATTTCAGATAGAGTAGATCTCTAAAAGAACACTATAAAAAAACAAACTTATAACTTATTCTGTAGTCAGTCAGTAAGTCAGTCAGTTAAGTGCCCTACGTGATACACGCTTTGGACGATCATGTCTCGAAATAGACATGACTGACTGGGCAGAAGATTATCCCGCAGTAGGTTGCCATTGCTTTCTGCGGTAGACTGGTTGCCAGAACTTAATCTATCCTATTATTAACCCATAACTGGAAGGAAGCGACGGATTAATACCTTTCCCAAGGGTATTTTTCGTAAGTGGATGCAAGGAATTCAACTGGAATTCGAACTCGGATCCCCGATTTGTCGTTCCGAGCCGATATCTACTGCACCACAACGGACATTCTATGGTGCCCTTATAATAATCAAGAGTGTTGCAGTTTGGTGTGTTAGGTGATCAGATGTAAGAGGTGATATAGTCGCAGAAATTGTCAGACAGCTTCAGCTTGTGTGGCGTGGTGCAGATATAGGTTCATTCAATATCCACTCTTTTGACACAGGGCTACCATAACTTTTCATGACACTTGATGTTGAGTCTGAGGACCTCATCAACACATTCAGATCTTTTCTTATCAGAACAATCAGAATGAGCTTGTCCAGTTGCTGTACATTCGTAATCACCATTATACTCAGCTAACTCTTTCCGAATCCTCTGCACGGTCCTCAGATTGACACCCAAACACTCTGAAATTATCGTATTGGAGTCTCTAAAGCGAATGCTAAATCCTACAGCATGTCATTTCCAAATTTCTGGCAGAGTGGATGGCGCCATGTTGTTCTTTTACTCACAGACGGTGCCCATCTGACCTTACTATACTGTTCAGTCGACAAGATCCAAAACAAAAAACGCGTATGCATAAAATTATAATATAAAATGGCAACAATTTACCCATTGCACTCTGGAAATACTTGTCACAAAATGAAATCCTTATATTAACCTTGATAAAATCTCTCAGAGGACGAAAAACGTCGGCTAAGATAAGGTTCCTCTTGTCTTTTTTCTTTTATATATATATATATATATATATATATATATATATATATATATATATATAAACAAACATTTCGAAATTTAATTCCGTTGGATGGCTATTTCAGCGAGGAAATTCTCGCTTCATCAACAACGGTGGAAAACAAAAACCTTTATTGATTAAAATGTGTTACAAGACGGAAGAAGCCCCAAAACATATCGATACACAGGAAGTTAAAATGGGATGGGATTAACAATTACAGAAGACGTGTAAAGTCTTCTAATATTAAGCCAGGGATCACTGTCTGCTTTCTTCCTTTCTTACAATCAAAAGATTTGTTAATATCACCCCATTATAACTTCGTGTGTATGGATATATATTTTTGTTTATTTTTTATATATTTGGCTCTGTAAATAGAACATACTATTTACATCGAGCCCTCCACCTTGATCAATTTTAATATTAATAAAATTAATATTAATAGGATTGGGGTTTTGGGATTTACCTATTTACTCAACCGTTTGGATTTATAAGCCAAATGTTGTTAATGATAACAGACGTTTTGCGTTAGTAAATTTTATTACTTAACTTTTCCAAATTACGAATAATTCTTATCAGATAATGAGGAAATTCCATCAGAAATTGTTCAAGGTACATTTTTGAAGAAATACGGTCGAGATTTTTGTTGTATTGCTTCCAGGATAGAAAACTGAATTAGTCGGTATTTTTGAGTATTGATATAATCGGAGTCTAACCGTACTGATGAGCTGTGATACGGCGAAAGAGATCTATCTGCGGATGACAATATATATATATATGGGTAAAAGGAAGGAAGAGAGGAAGGAAAGGCATAAAAATAAGAAAAGAAATAAGTGAAAATAAAAGAAAGTAAATGAAAAAAAGACAGATAAAAGAAAAGAAGCAACAACAAGGAACAAATGATAGAAAAAAGAACGAACAGAGGATAAAAAGAAGAAAGAAATTACAGAAGAAAAAAGAAAGAACGAAAATTAGAATGGGAGAAAAAGAAACACGACATGAAAGAGAGAAAGACAGAAACAAAGCAAGAAAGATAGTAAAGGAAGAAAAACAAGTTAAAATTTGATATATTTAAGCATACAAATAGAGTGGCCTATATCTCTTAGCATTTTAAATTTCAGATGGCTATATCTAGCCATTTGAATATATAGCTAGATATAACCATCACACTCAGAAATGTCTTGTGTCTTAGTGGCTTCGTTAACGAGCTTGGGGTGAAATGATTAAAACAGATAGAAATAAAGACAAAATAGAGAACAAAAGTACAAAAAAGACAAAAATTATATAACTTGAAAGGGTGAAGAAGCTGCGGATATCGTGGACCGAGCATATGACAAATGACGAGGTTTTGGAAATGATGGAAACAAAAACGAAATTAATAGTGAGCATCAGAAAGAGACAAATGAAGTTCCTGGGACATGCAATGAGGAAGGAGAGCTTGGAGAACCTGATACTAACAGGCCAGATAGAAGGAGAAAGAGACAGAGGAAAGCAGCGGATAACATATTTGAAGGATCTAATAAGATGGATGACAGAATGGGGTTGAGAGACGTTTCAGGAGAAAGCGTGCTAAGAGCCATCAGGGATAGGGAGACGTGGAAGGCCATGATCGCCTACGTCCTGAAGGAACAAGGTACATAAAAGAAGAAGAAATTGAAAGAAGGGCATAAAAGTAAAAAATAATGATGAAAATAAAAAAATACAAAGAAAGGAAGAAAGAAACAAAAGAAAGAAAGAAAAAAGTAAGAAAGAGACGAAAAGAAAGAAGCCGAGGAAATAAAAAATCGAAAAACGGAAAGAAATGAAATATAAAAACAAAGAAAGCGAGAACTTAAAGAAGGAAATGAAAAATGAAGGATAAAAGTAAAGCGAGAAAGAAAGTAAAGAATGAATAGAATAAAAGAAAGAAAAGAAAGGAAAAGAAAATGAATGAAAAGAAAAAGTGAGAAAGAAAGAATGAATGAAAGAAAGAAAGAAAGAAAGAAATAGAGAGAAAAAAGAAAATGAAAAAGAAGATAAATGAAGCGATAAAAAAAGAGATAAATAAAAGAATGAAAGAGAGAAAGAAAAAGGAAAAGGGAAAAGAAAGAAAAAAGGAAAAGAAAAATAAAGCTAGAAAGAAAGAAATAAACACAGTAAAAGAGAGAAAGAAAAAGAAGGAAAGGAAAGAAAAGAAAAATAAAGAGAGAAATAAATCATGAAATAAATAAATAAATAAAAGAATGAAAGAAAGAGAGAAAGCGAAAAAGGAAAATAGATCACAGATTCATTCTACAGAAACACACCTTTTCTCTGACTTGGTTGATATAAACATTCACGTAATCCTGTCTTCATATTTGGACGGCATTTTGGCATTTTCCTGATATAAAACAGACCCCCGACCCCTGTCTTTCGGCAGCTCCTCTATAATCTCCTTATCATCACACTCCTCCGTTAACGAAAGACCGGATACAGGTGGAGTCCATGTTCTCTGTCTCTATCGAGGATCCTCAGCTTCACCGACTTTTTCAATGAGACTTCATCACGTCATTAAGTCGACCAAGTTACGAAAACATTTAACGCCACCTGGCGGAAAGTAGACGCACTTTGCATGCATTTTCCGCTGAAACAGAATGTTTACAGAATTTTTAAAATTCTCTGTTAAATTAATTTATAATTTACAGTAATATAGTTTCCAGATCATCAATAACAGCTCTCTTGTCATAATGAATAATTTTCAAAGAGCTTCAGCGGAGGCCCATCCTTTATCATCATATTATATTCTTCCTTCTTTTACGTGCTGTGTCCCTTTAGGACGTAGGTGATCATAGCTCTCCAGATCTTCCTATTCCATGTAGCTCTTAATACCCATTGTTTTGGTATTTCTCCCCAACCCTGCTCTGCAATCCATTTGCTCAAGCTCATCGAGTATGTCAATCACTGTTTTCCCTGTTTCTCTTTCCGTCCTTTGGGTATCAGATTTTCCGAGCCCTCACTTCTCATTACGTGTCCCAGAAACTTCAACAGTCTTTTTTTGATGTTAAATATAATTTTTTTTTTCATTTCCATTGTCTCCAAAACCTAGCAGTTGCTCATATATTCGAGCCATGGTATCCTCAGCATCCTTCTGTAGAACCACATTTCGGCTACTTAAAGTACCTTTTTCAACTTTGGGGAGATTGTTCAGCATTTACTTCCATATAGATAGAGTCTATAAATCTATTTTTTTAATCACTAAAGTTTACCCAGTACAAAACACGTGAATATATAATTATATGTAGATTAGCAGTCTAGCCCGGCGTTGCTCGGGTGTAATGAAAGCATTAAAACTAATCCATGGTCCTGGAGCTCAGACTCAGCCTAAAGAATATTTGTGTGAAGTTTGGTTAGAATCGGATAAAAATTGTGGATTTGTATAAAGGACATACAGACAGATAAACAAACACACACACACAAACATCTTGCCTTTTATATATATATTATTGATTTTCTGCACTATTGTAAGAACTTCAACCTTGAAACTTCTGAATATCGTTTCTTATGTCTTTGTCTATGAATGTATCAAATTTGATTAAAATCGGACCACTCCTTCTATAACCCGATTTTTTCGATTATCGATTTTCGATATTTATCGGGTTACCTCGACACAAAACCTAGCTAAGAACACTCGCAGACGCTTATAGTACAATTGTGTCAATTTTCAAGAAAATAGGTTCAGCCGTTTCGGAGTCTATAGGTAACGGACACACACACACACAGACACACACACACACACACACACACAGACACACACACACAAAGTTCCATTTTTAAGTAAGTTTAGATTAGATAATAAAGACCATGCGAACGATTTTGATACCCTGTCAAGGCTAGAAGGTAAGAACTGAGCAGCCCCAGCTAAGAGATAACAACAATAAACTTCCTTTTTTTCTTTTTTTTTTTTTTTTAATTTCTCCTCATCTTAAACTTGTGTGGCAGAAGGAGTTCTTTGAGCGGTAGAATGATCCGTCCTATCTCCAGCACATTTAGCTATTGATAGTATATCTTCTCCCATGTGCCGTATCCCTTCAGAACGTAGGGGATCATGGCCTTTCACATCCCGCAATCATTTGTAGCTCATAACACCGCTTCTCTTGATACCCCTTCCAACCCCTCTCTGTCATCCATTTTCTCAAATCCATCAAATATATCACGCGTAGCTTTCCCCTGCCTCTCCTTCCCTCTATCTGTCCTGTGAGTATCAGATTCTTCAAGCTCTCTTTCCTCATTACCAGCCCCCGAAACTTCAGCTGTCTTTCTTGCTATTATGTATAAAATTCCCATTCATTTCCAGCCTCTCCAAAACCCATTTGAAGTCTAGAGATAACTTGTGTCTTAGTAGATTTTCAAAGCATGGATCCATGATTTGCGACGGGAGAAAACTCAGGGTCAGAGAAGTGTTAATGAAATGGTACTAATTTTTATCATAATTGAAAAGAATGTTAAATAATCCGTTGGTACATATTAATTAGATTGTCAATGTCCAGCGCAATCTCTCTATGATCTGCTTATAATTATAACGTCACATGTTTTTAATCTACGAGTATTCATCACTGTCTAATTTCATTATATTTATATAAAACTATATATATTATTTTATCTATCTATCTATCTATCTATCTATCTATCTATCTATCTATCTGTCACTTTCTCGTTTTCTCGCTCTCTCTCTCTCTCTCTCTCTCTCTCTCTCTTTACACAGACACACATATACATACATACAGACTACTCATATCTATCTAATCATCTAAGCTAGCTAAGTCTTCATATCTATCTATCTATCTATCTATCTATTTATCTATCTATCTATCTATCTATCTATCTATCTATCTATCTATCTATCTATCCACGCACACACATACACGTATATATATATATATATATATATATATATATATATCCCAGTTTTCTCACATCAGTCTGAGTCTGTTCATATCTATCAATTTATGCGCGCGCACACACACACACACACACATCTCTCTATCTATCTATCTATCTCAATCTGTTCAATTTATCTCAGTCTGTTCATATCTATCTATCTATCTATCTATCTATCTATCTATCTCAGTCTGTTCATATGTATCTTAATCTGTTCACATCTATCTATCTATCTATCTATCTATCTATCTATCTATCTATCTATCTCTTTCTCGTTTTCTCTCTCTCTACACGGACACACGTAATACATAGAGACTACTCATATGTATCTAATCATCTAATCTAGCTAAGTCTTCATATCTATCTATCTATCTATCTATCTATCTATCTATCTATCTATCTATCCACGCACACGCGCGCACACACACACGCGTATATATATATATCCCAGTTTTCTCATATTTGAGTCTTTCATATCTATCAATTTATACGCACACACACACACATACACACGCATATATATAATAAATAATCAGGCCGGCAGATATAAATATAAAATACTGTTTAATTAAAAACAGAATATCTACTTAAATACGAGTATCGGTAAAAATAATGTTCAAAATAATTCATCGCAAATTGTCGGTTGCTTATAACCAAGTTTCATGAAAATTCGTGAATTTTTGTAACATGTTTACATTTGTTACATTTCAGAGCAGATATGTTTGTTTACGATGAATCGAAAATTGTGTTATATAAGCATGATAAAAACCTCGTCTGATCAGAAGGATATCTATGGTCGGGCGGTCTAAGACGTTACCGGATCAAATGGTAGCTTCCCCTATGTAAATAGAGGTCGCAGGTTCAAATCCTGATAGATAGCGCACATTTTCGTAATAAAAATTTATCGTAAATAATCAGGCCGGTAGATATAAATATAAAATACTGTTTAATTATAAACAGAATATCTACTTAAATACGAGTATAGGTAAAAATAATGTTCAAAATAATTCATATATGTATCACAGTCTTCTCATATCTATCTAATTTAGCTGAGTCTGTTCACATCTATCTATCTATCTCAGTCTGTTCATATCTATCTATCTCATTATTCTCGCATCTATCTATCTATCTCATTATTCTCGCATCTATCTTAATCTGTCTGTCTCAGTCAATTAATATCTTCCCATGTTCTTTATCTACCGCTGTTCTTTTACTCGTACCGATCTCATTTCAGTATATTCATTTCTACCACAATTCATTTCATCCAATCCTTAACTACTCATGATAAATATCTATCAGTTTAAGTCCTTTCACATCACGCTTTCTTCGTATCACAATCTCTATTTATATGTTTATATCATTCTTTAAACATATCGCCCTCACTTATTTCATACAAACCTTATTTCGTTCAGACCAATCCCAGTCTGTTATTATCTGTCTTCATGTTTCCATTATCCGTCTCCACCCCCACCTGTCTATCGATCTTTGCTAATTCAAATGAATTTCTATCCTACTGATCTCAGATGTAATATGTCTCTAAGTCCGTTTATATTAGACTGAATCAAAATCAAATTCCCCTTTTTGAAGGCAAAATAGAAATATATTTTATTCAATTATATATTTATCGTTTAAAAAAGACAAAAAGAAAATATATATTAGCCAACACGTTCTGTCCTTTGAGGGACTTTACCAAGGCAAATGTAAGGACTTTATTTTGCTACAAGTAGTTTTATACAAGAGCAAAAATGTTATTGTTTTTTGCCTTGATAAAGTTACTCAGAGGACGAAACGCGTCGGCTAAGATAAGTTTCCTTTTGTATTTTTTATATTTTAATATTGTCCATTTACAGATATACTCAATCTGAAATTTTGATATATTCATCGTTATTTACAATGACTTGTTGTCTCTCATTATGAATCTCTTTCATACTTTTAAAGTAAAATTCCGCAGGTTTTGATGTGAAAATATTTTTAACAAATTCTTGAATTTGGTTTTCATTAGAGAATTTTTTTATCAAAACGTTTTAAAGCGATCATAGACGGTATTCATCGGTTGGAGCTGAAGATGGTGGGTTGTGATGAACAAACCGCCCTATCTCCAGTATAGCAATGGGATCTTTAGACACTGTCGAGTCGTCAGATCTGGTTTGCTTTTTGGTACTATATAACAGCCCATAATGATATATAACAGCCCATAATGATATATAACAGCCCATAATGATATAAATACAGAAGATATACGGATTATGCAGGGATGATTGCCTGATTGTAGTGAGGATATTTTTTTAATCATTCAACCCCAAGCAAGGCAGTTTTACTGCCACTGGATGCGCAGCGGGATACATAGGAGGAAAGTGATGAGAAAGAGGGGCAGGTTATAGAGGGTGTCAAGGAAGAGGGTAATAGAAAGATGAGAATACTGGTGTGATGAGAGTGGAGTGAATGGAGAAAAGAGCTTGAGAGAAAGGATGCGAGTCAGTGAGATAGGAGATGACTATTGACCTTACATTTAAATTCTTGAAGATTGTGGCTGTCGGGAAAGCAAGTATACGGAAGGGAATTCCACAGGCGAAAAGTGCGAGAAAAGAAGCTGAGTAGAAATTGCGGTTACATTTTATCGGTTTCACTGTAAAAGAGTGGGACCTAGTTGCTAGTCTAGTAGCTCGAGTAAATTCATACATAAGGGGCACCAGTGAGCTAAGTTCATTGTAACAGAAGCAGTGAAAGTATGTGTAGAAGAGACACATGGTAGCCACATCATGAGAGAGTTGCCAAGTTGGAATCGATCACATTACAGATTCTCCGTTGGATTTTGTCAAGAACCCTGAGGTGAATAGTAGGGGCACCCGGCCAAATGTGGCAGGAGTATTCCACAAATATAAAACAATATAAAAACCAATTACTAATCTTTTGTATATTTACCCAAAATCTAACCATCCTCCATCCATTATTAAGAAAGTACTCTCATCCATAGAATATAGAATTAGAAAAAATTCCGTAAATGAAGACGTGTTTTATAAGTAGAGTAATTTTCATAATACTACCTTAAAAAATAGTGGATATGCAAGACCAAACATTAAATATATAAAAGAGAAGATCCACAAATAGAACAATTATTCGTTATACACCCTTTTTAACCAAATGATTAACAGTAAATTAGGCAAAGAAATTCAATGCTTTGATTAAGAAACATTTTCTGAATTCATTAAGAAAGATTTTCAACAAAAATACTCTAAAATTAAGTTTTTGTTATACGGATAATCTGGAAAAAAATAATGGATAATATTTTCAATAAAAATTTAAATCTGATTAAAAATCAAAATCATCCAAACACTGAAATCAATTCTAATTCTAGAAATCCTATAGACTGTCTTTTGGAATAGTGCTGCCTTACAGAATCAATAGTTTATCAATGTAGTACTTCTTCTACGGAAAACCTTAGCAATATAAACATTGATGTTGGTAGGATTCGCTGAAAAAAAATTATCAGCACACTTCTTCATTTAATAATAAGTACAGAAATAGAACATCCCTATCAAAATATTTGTGGTATCTAAAAGAAACAAATAACCTCCTACAATAAAATGAAAATATAAAAAAAGCTAGAATATGTAAACCTTTAAATGTCTCATGTTTCTTGTGTCTATATGAAAAACTATATATTATTAAATTTTTAAGAATAAAAATCTATTAAATAAACGTACTGAAATAAATGTCATTTGTAAAGATTGTAAAATGTTCACCTTAGAATATGGTTAAATTTTTTCATAAAAAAATATCAATTAACTTACATATATCCGATAATTTCTTTTGTATTATAATATAATATTAATTAAATATATATGAAAATCTTTACAAATTAAGGGTTTAGGAAAAATGCACTTTGAACGAAAATAAAAATAATATAACCATGCCTTCATGTCAAAACAAAAAATAAAATGCCTTCTTTCTTTCTTTTCGTTTTTAAAAATTGCTGGGATACAAAGAAAGCTAAGATAATAATCTTGTAACGAAAATGGATATATCGCACCGAAAGTAAAGAAGTCTAGACGATAGCTCGTTTAGCTGACACTTTCCCGGTAAGATTGAAAAAAGAAAACTTGTATTCCCTAAACATATAACCTATATTTTCAAATTTAAAAATTGAATTGCATTCTAATTAGTTAAAGTAAACATACACATGATTTTCCTGTTTTCCCTTATCTATATCAACGCTTTGAATAACAAGCGCATTATTTTATGCATTCAAATGTAAATCATTTTCACAACAATAAATCAACTTTACCTGATGACGAGGTAAAATTTCGAAACAGAAATTTCGTGTCGAAATGTAAATTAAATTTTAAATAAAAAACAAATGTAACTATAATTGTATTTAAGTCTAAAACTGTTGGTTTTCTTTACCTGGATATATATATATATATATATATATATATATATATATATATATATATATGTGTGTGTGTGTGTGTGTGTGTGTGTGTGTGTGTGTGTGTGTGTGTGTGTGTGTGTGTCCTTCTACCGATCTGTCTGTGGATGACTCTATCTCTCTCTTTCTCTCTCTCTCTCTCTCTCTCTCTCTCTCTCTCTCTCTATATATATATATATATATATATATATATATTACGCTCTCACGCCCTGACTGAGCACTCTGGAAGAATGGTAGAATTTGAAAAACCAGTAGCTACTCTATCTAGCATCTACGCATTGTTCATTCAGTAATGAATTAGAACACTCTCAGCTATTACAGTGTATATACATGATATGTGACACGCTAAAAGTCTACCTTCTTCTACCGAGCGCCCATAGCTCAGAGGTAGAATCTCCGACTGACGCCAATTCGGTCAGGTTTCAATCCTGGATAAAAAGCAATCGGATGTCTAACCGTACTGTTGAGTTGTGATACAGCGAAACGGATTTGTCTGCGGATGACTGTATATATATATATATATATATATATATATATATATATATATATATATATCCTACGTTTATTGCACGAATCGGTGTTTCATGCACTATGCAGTCATCATTCATATTTATTAATGTATACTTTACAACTCTGTTATATTATATCGAGCAGTGTTTTATTAACACGAGAAAAATATTTATGTATCTGTCTATCTATCTATCTATCGATCGATCTATCTATCTATCTATCTATCTATCTATCTATCTATCTATCTATCTCGGTTTGAGTTCGATCCTCACTGGGTACTCCATACTTTTTGCCTCATGCCACATCTAAGCAGCTCTTAGAAAATCAATTATCACAATTTGTTCAGGTATCTATCTATCTATCTATCTATCTATCTATCTATCTCAGTTTGAGTTCGATCCTCACTGGGTACTCCATACTTTTTGCCTCATGCCACATCTAAGCAGCTCTTAGAAAATCAATTATCACAATTTGTTCAGTATCTATCTATCTATCTATCTATCTATCTATCTATCTATCTATCTATCTATCTATCTATAAACCTTATGTATCTACAAGTGTTCTTATGTCGTCAATGGCGGCAATTGTTAGAAAATTTTACCCGTGAGATGCAATGTAAAAAAAAAAAAAAAAAAAAATTTGTAGAGATTCAATAAAGCATATATAAAAAAAATAGAGACAGGTGAACGTTTTAATTTGTTTCCTTTATGTTTTTTAGACGTTCAGTAGTATCGATGATTCATTGATTACTCCTGGTATCGTTTTATGTCAATAATTTTATGTGTTTAATACAACAGTTAAATAGAAATATCTTTTGGAAGAAAAAGATTAGTAACAAAAGGGTGAAGATAACGCTATCACTTAATCGACAAAGATATCTGCTTGTCTCACATGACAGGCTTGAATAAATAAGACTGCAATCTAAGAAACGTAGGAGTAAAGGAACTGATTAATTAAAAGGTTCCTTTTGCTCTTACATTATATATATATATATATATATATGTAAATGAATGAAAAGAAAAAATATTCTCGACTGATACGTTTCATCCTCTGAGGGACTTTATTAAGGCAATGATAGAAAGAGGACGTAACGCGTCGGCTATGAATAGTTTTTCTTCTTGTGGATCTTTATTCATTTTGTCTTCGTTACGGATACATTCTGTCTGAGAATATTTCACCCTCCCCCCCCACACATATATATATAGATATATATATATAATTATTGTTAATCATTTTAGTCATAATTAAATTAGACCAGTACATAGTTGCCTTAAAAAGTGCTCAATTTTGTAGTGTTTATGATTATTTTTCATTTGGAAACGAGTTATTTCCGCAGTTTAAATATACGTATTATTTCCACGATCTCTCTATCTATACGCACACACACACACACACACACACACACACACACACACACACACACATATATATATCTGAATGTGTGTGTGTCACGGAAATTAACGAAATAACAACCGACAATTAGAAATGATTTGTTTTAGATTATTTTTATCGATACTCATATTTAAGTAGATATTCTGTTTTTAATTAAACAGTATTATATATTTATATCTACTAGCCTGATTATTTACGATAAATTTTTATTACGAAAATCTGTGTCATTCGGCAGGATTCGAACCTGCAACCCCTATCCACATAGGAGAAGCTACCATGTGATCTGGCACGTCTTAGACCTCTCGACCACGAATGACCACTAGTCTAAATGAGGTTTTAATCAAGCCTATGTAACACAGTTTTTGATTTATCCCAATAACCATATCTGCCCTGAAATGTATCGTAATGTCAACAAATGTAAACATGTTACGGAAATTAACGAATATTAATGAAACTTGGTTATAAACAACCGTCAATTTGAAATGATTTGTTTAAACATTTTCGTAATAGAAATTTATCGTAAATAATCAGGCCAGTAGATATAAATATATAATATTGTTTAATTAAAAATTTAATTAAAAACAGAATATCTAATTAAATACGAGTATCGTTAAAAAATAATGTTCAAATGTACGGTGTCAGTACTAGAAATATGCCATATTTTGCAGATGTCAGTTTTGAAAAGTGTGTAGAATATGTCACTTATGAAAATAGGTCACATGCAAAATGTGGTAAATATGCTACATATTTAAGTAATACATATCTTTTTTTCTTGAATTACATTTATATTCAGAAGGGTGTTGTCTTACGCCAAATTCAAAAATCGTGGTATTTGCATATAAGATAATCGTTTCTTATTCTTACCAAATCATCAGTCGACTTTTGTAGTGATAGAGAAATAAAAACAGAAAAATTTTAAATAAAAAAAAATGATTAAAATTTCACCATCTCTATAAATAGATGAATAATAAAAACGCCAGGCAAGCAAAGCCCTATTTCGACCAACCAATCAGAAATCTTCCACAACCATGATGTAATCAAAGAGATAAACAATAATAGCAAGGAGACAGACAATTTTACCATTCACAAAATAGCTAGTTCGGCCAAACAATCAGAAAGCTTTCAAAATGTGAGAGAAGTTTGCGAACAAATGAGACGTGAGTGACATTTCAAAGATGTGTATATAAAAAGATGGAAAATCAATCAAAGTCAATAAATTAATTTTGTCCAATCTCCGATGCTGCGATCAACGTAACATACACAGAGACGAAAGACATTTACCCGACTAGCTGGTGACTTTGCTCATCTAAACTGTCCTAGCTACATTGGAAATAAACATGTTCTTTTATTATATGGTGTAGCGGTGGCTACTACATTTGGATACAAAAGATCCATAAACTCCTATGCATATATAATTATATTGTTTTACTTATTCTCTTGAGTATATGTTTAGCAAAATGATCCTAACATACTTCTTTCGTCAGACAAAATTCTATTTCTGTCTTAATGCGTCATTCAAATAAGTTGACTCATTCATCTTTGATTTTTTTACTCCAATTCTAAGTGTTGCTTTCACTATAAACTTTCTTCGATTTTCCTCTATTTTATCATTTTTCGGTTTTTAAGTTCATTCAAGACGTTATTAGACTTCGAAACCAAAATCTGTCCCTTTTTAAGACCTCACAAACCATTATCGGCAAATGCTAGCAACGACTTCAGCATTAAGATGGGTTCACTTAACTATTGTTTCATAAGTTTACTCATCTATTTCTTAATAAATTTATTTATCTATTGTTTTATAAATTTATCGATCTATTACTTAGCTTTCCCAGAATAAGCATAAAGGATATATAATGCACAGTGTGTATATACCGAGTGCGATGGATAAATTGTCGTCTGAATTGCGCAAAAATGATTAAATAAAAACGGTTGAATATCGTTTTAAAAGATATATTTACCGAAATGACACAAAGAAATATCACGAAATACTAATAATTCAATAAAATCGCCATTGGCTTTAACTACAGCCTCCAGAAATATCCTGCATCTCTTCTGGACGGCATCCTTGTTTAAGTTGGTGAATGCTTCCATAATCCTTGCCTTCAATATATCTCTAGTGTTACAAAGAGTTTTGTTGGTCTCTCACTCAACTGCACACCACACGTAATAATCAAGGCGATTTCAATCTGGAGAGTTATGTAGTCAGGTGTAAGGGGTGATGTAATGATAAGGTTTTCCTGTTTGTGTCGTATGGTGCAGAGTCCCATTGCCAGACATAGGTTATTCCAGCAGCCTTCCTCCTCTTGAGCCAGGGTGACACTAACTCCTCAAGGCACTTGATGTAGGCCTCCGTGTTGAGTCTGAGGCCCTGTATGAAGATGAATGGTGGCATAATATGGCCATCATAGAGGTCACTCTGAACACCATGATGTTAACTGGATATATCATCCAACTCTTTCTGTGTCCTTTGCACAGTCCTCGGGTTGACATCCAAGCACTTTGAAATATTCGTATTGGACATTGGGGTGCGAATGCCAAGCAGTACAGGGTGCTGTTTTCAAATTTCTGGCGGAGTGAATCGTGTCATGGTGCTCTTTTTTTCACAGACGGTGCCTAGTTGAACCTACTACACTCTTAAGTCGACAAAATCAAACACAAACAACGCAAAATTATAAATACAAAATGGTGACAATTTATCCATCGCACCCTGCATGTATATTTAACTATTGTTAAATATTTTTTTACTAGTCAGTCAGTCAGTTAAGTACCATACGTGATACACGCTTGGGCGATCATGTCTCTTTCGAGACATGACTGACTGGGTAGAAGATTATCCCGCAGTAGGTTGCCATTGCTTTCTGCTGTAGACTGGTTGCCAACCAAGAGTATAAAACTCAATCTGTCCTATTATTTAACCCATAACTGGAGGAAAGAGACAGATTAATACCTTTGGTATTTGCGCGTAAGTAAATACAATGATGTCAACTGGAATTCGAACTCGGCTCCTCGATTTCTCGTTCCAAGCCGATATCCACTGTACCACAACGCACATCCTATTTTTTACTAAAATTGAAATAAAACTGATATGTTTATGAAAAAGCTTCTTAGACGCGATGCAAGTGAAAGCCACAAAAAGATGCGTAAACTTGAAATATGCTTATAATATTTCCCTCGCACTCTATAAAGATATTAATGGGAAATTTTGCTTGAACTTAATATTAGTCTTCCTCACTTCCGCCTCCTGGTTCTCCTCTCTTTTCCTTTCTTCCATATTTTCCCGCCGTACCTTTTAAAAACCTCATCGCCTCTACCAAGGACAATTCAGTTTTAAGTAATCTCGCTCGCCCTGAACGTGTAACTGTCTGATTGGTCGACATGAAGTTCACCAACCTGTCCGACCCTCCCAGCACACAACTCAGCCCTAATTAGTTGCACGTGTCAATAGGGTCAATGCGTGCTTTGCACCAGATGACTTCAGAGCCCACCTGGGAAATGGCCACTCCCTTTTTAAATCAACTTTTTCGTCTTGTATGATCGATGGTTGACATATTTGCTTCCTCACACACACACACACACACACACACACACACACACGCACACACACACACATATATATATATATATATATATATATATATACAGATTATATATATATAAATTTGAGGACCGTGTTATTAAGATCTTAACATTTTTCCTTAAACATGAAAAGATCTCTGAGGGCTAGTACCTAAATCTTTTGTACAAGAGAGTAAAAAATCTCAGTTCGAATCTGGTATCTAATAAATAAACTATCTACATTAAAATCAAGCTCTTCCTGTCACGCACACACGCACGCACACACACACACACGCATAAATATATATCTATATAATCTAATATATATATATGTGCAAATATATATATATATGTATTTATGAAAATAAATATATATATTTATGCAAATATATATATATATATATATATATATATATATACATATATATAAATCGAGCATATCATAATGAAAAATATCAAAAACTTAATAAACTATTCTGCTTATGACTAATATGAATATTATGCCTAACAAAAATAACTTCATGAAAAAAAATTTCATTAAATTAAATCATATAATATAAAAGTAATATTTTTTACCAAGATTTTCTAAAAATAAAGAAATTTTAATTAAAATTCGAAAGTTATTTGATATTTTGACAGTTATTTGATGCTAAATTATGATCACCCACTGATGAAAGAAAAAATTAACCAAAATTTTGAAGGTTCTAAAAAAGATAAAAAATTATAACATAATAATAAAAAATTCCTCTGTTTTTTCCTCTTATAATAACACAAAGATTTTGAAGATAAAACTTATCTATTATGTTTGGGACATTTTTTCATAATATACGCACATTGTTAGCGAATCTTTATAGATATCAATATATAGTATATATACATACATATATATATATATATATATATATATATATATATATATGTGTGTGTGTGTGTGTGTGTGTGTGTGTGTGTGTGTGTGTGTGTGTTGAAAATAAAAGTAGCATAAAAAAATGACGCGATTTCTGATTTTTCTGCCAATTCTTGTGGTGTCCTAGATTTTCCAAAACAAAATCGGACACCACTTCACAAATTTAAGCGTAGTACTAGGTTGGCAGCTAGGTCTCATAATCTTAATAGTTTCTTCTCCGGAACTTCTTGCTTGTTGACATTCTCTGCAGGTTTCTTGATTTAGTGTTAAATGCTTTCTACAAAAATTTAGATACAATCTCAATTGTTATCTTATGTCACTTCGAATTCTGCTTTTTGTTATAGTTTTTTTTTTTTTTGTCCTCTCTCCTCGATACTGTTTTTCATTGATTCTTTCACACTTTTACCTCCTTGCATTTTAGTAGATTTTATTTCCTTAACTGGGATGATATGCTTAAAAATATAAACTACTTAAATCAACCTAATTAGCATCACAACTTTCAGCGTGAAGACTTTTTTTTATATATAAATATATCGTCCCAAGCAAGGCATTACACTGCCACTGTTGTGCAGGAGGTTACATAGGATGAATGTTATTAAAAGGTGTGACAGAATAAAGGGGGTGTCAGGAAGCGGGTGGGAGAAATTAGATGAGAGCATGAGAGAAAGGATGCAAGTTAGTGAGGTAGGAGATGACTATTGACTTTGCATTTAAATTCTTGGAGATTGTAGTTGTCGGGGAAGCAAGTAAATGGAAGGGAATTCCATAGGCGAGAAGTGCGAGAAAAAAAGCTGCTGGAGGAAAGTTTGCTTCTACATCTTATTGGTTTCACAGTAAAAGGATGAAACCTAGTTGCTAATTTTGTGGCTCGAGTAAATTCGTATATAGAGGGCACCAGTGGGCTAAATTCATCGGAGCAGAAGCTGTGAAAGTACTTGTAGAAGATACACAGGGAACTTACATTGCGCCAGTGAGAAACTGACTGTATCCTAGCTGCCAAGTCGGGATCGATCACATTGCAGATACTCCGTTGAATTTTGTCAAGGACCCCTAGGTGGATAGCAGGAGCACCCGACTAGATATGGCAGCAGTATTCAATGCATGGGCGGATGGTAGATTTGTATATGTGCAGGATATTTTCAGTCGGCAAAAAACTTCCTGGCCCTGCACAGAGAACCGACCTTCTTAGCAGCGGATTTAGCGATGGATTTTATGTAGACATACCACTTGAGGTCTGATGTGAGAGTTAACCCGAGGAGGCGCAGTGTTTTACTTTCAGGGAGACTAGCCTGATCCATGCTAATGGGAGGGTAGTTTAATAATATATTTTTAGTTATATCTTAAATTTTACACCCATTATATATATATATATATATATATATATATATATATATATATCCAGATGAAGAGAACCAACAAATTTAAAATCCCGAGTTCTTCGGCATTTGCTTTTTTTTAAAGTGCTCAATACAACAAAGATCGTACAGTATAATATAGTTAAATTTGTTTTTTTATTTAAAATTAATTTAATTTACATTGCGAGACGGAAATTTCTATGTTTCGAGATTTAAAATAATTTATCTCGTTATCGGGCAATGAATAAATAAGAAGTTTTCATTCTAGAAACATAGAAATTATATATATATATATATATATATATATATATATATATATATATATATATATATATAATTTCTATGTTTCTAGAATGAAAACTTCTTATTTATTATATATATCATCATCATCATCATCATCTCAGCCTTTTACACCCAGTGGTGTGTAGACAGTAACGTTTTGTTACTGTTTCCGTAACAAACTGCTTTTTATGGGGAAGAGTTTTTAGCCCTAAGCCCAACCCCCAAACCTGGTGGACCGGTAGACCATTCTTGGTCTTTACGTTTACAGCAACTGGTATTCCCAAATGGTCACCCATCTAAGTACTGACCAGGCTCGATGTTGCTTTACTTCGGTGATCAGACGAGAACCGGTGTATTCAACACGATATATATATATATATATATATATATATATATATATATATATATCATAAAATGAATTAGAGCACTCTAGCTATTGGGCGCGTATAATGATATGTGCTAAAAAGTCTGCCTTCTCCCACCGAATGATCATGGCCCAAGGGTAGAGTCGCCAACCGACGCCAATTCAGTCGGGTTTCAATCCTGGGTTAAAAAGCAATCGGAGTCTAAGCGTACTGATGAGCTGTGATACAGAGAAACAGATCTGTCTGCGGATGACAATATATATATATATAAGCAGAAAGTGCTATATAGGTAAATCTCAAAGGTTATAGTATTAATATTAATTTTATTAATATTAAAAATTATCAAGCCAGAAAGCTCGATATAAATAGTATTATCTATTCACGGAGCCAAATATGTATATCTTCAAGTAAAACTTCGAAAATCACACGTGTCGTATGATCATTTCCGCGAATAAACCTCGCTTTGTCAGCGACAAAAAACTTTATTATTATGGCATATTCCAGAAAAAATGTCCATACACCGGAAGGTTACTTAAAAGGAATTCATAAACAGCATGCTCACTTGAAAAGAAGGAAAAAAAAGCTATAAGTAAGAACAGTGGGGAGAGGAGTTAAAAGAGAGAGTAAATTGTTATAAGATGGCCGTCGAGACATTGTTACAGAGGGTAGGGAAGAAGGGACAGTTGACAGACAGCGAAATAGATTCTCACTGGATCATTAAAAAGAACTTTCAATTATATATGTGTTAAGAAGTCAAAATTAAGCATGTCACAGAAATTGAAGTGGGGAAAGAGAAAAGAGAAAGGATAGAAAAAAGAAAAGCAGGATAGCCAGAGAATTAGTTAAAGGAAAGGTGGGGAAAGAAACAAAAGAGAAATGATACTTAAAATGGAAAAAGGAACAGAAAAAAGAGGAAAGGAGAAATAGATATAATTTTCGTTTTTGACAAAATCTTTTCAAAATTATTTCCTGTTTGAAATAGTATGGTCTGACTATTGTTGAGATTAAATTAATTTAATTTAATTTCTATTACTGGAATAAAAGAGAATAACGGGAAAAGAAATATTGTATTTCTTAGGGAGTATAAAAGAAAATTTTGTTTATGTTTATATATATGTATATATATATATATATATATATATATATATATATATATATATATATATATATTAGATTAGATTACATTTACGTAATCACACTCGTCTGTCGCAATCAGCACACGAGTCAGCAATTGGACAACACCGTTTTGGAAAAAGAGTAATGTTCGTCACGTTTTACGATAGATTAATTTTCTCTAAAATTTAAAAATTTCGATTTGTGGTGGCATTTGCTTATAAATTCCTTACGTAACAAAATTCCTATTTTACCCCCACTAACAAAATATTTATTTTTCCCTTTTATTTCAGTAGTAGATTTTAAGTTAAATTAATTTAATCCCAACAATAGACAGTCCGCATTATTTTAAACGGAATTTTTTTTGGAAAAGCCAAATATTATATAACGGTATCTGTTATCTTTATTTCTTCAACCCCTTTCTTTTTCTTTTTCCATTTTAAGTATCTGTCCCTTTGTTTACACTCTCTTTGGCTGGTAGTTGTTACGGCTATCAGTTCCGACGTGTTTTTTTTTTAATTTTCTTTCTTTCTCCCCTTCTTCCATTTCATCTTTGTTTCTTCCCATCTTTCCTTTAACTCTTTCCCTGTCTTCCGCGTTTTTCTTTTTTTGCTCCTTTCACGTTTTCCTTTCCCCACTTACATTTCTGTGACTTCCTAACACATATGTAATTTTTAAATGTCCTTTTCAGTGATCGAGTTTGAATCCATTTTGCCGTCTCTCTGCTTCGCCTTTCTTCCATACCGTCTGTAAAAACGGCTATCTTATAATATTATCTACTCTTTCTTTTAACTCCCCCTCCTACTGTTCTTTCTTATTTCTTTTCTTTTTCTCTTTTGCTAGTGAACTTCTTGTGTATGAATTCCTTCCAGTGTATTAATTTTTTCTTGAATTTTCTATAATATAGTTTTTTGGTTGCTGACGAAACGAGGACTCCTCGCGGAAATGATAATACGACACATGCGATTTTTGAAGCTTTATTCTCTCTCTCTCTCTCTCTCTATATATATATATATATATATATATATATATATATATATATATATAAAAGACAATGAATGTCTATTATGTTTAAACATGAGCTGTTCTAAACATCGTATTTTGGCTTCAATTAAAAGTCAAAATAAACACAAAATTGTCCAACATTTGGATATCTTTTTTATTATGATGGTTCTAAGCTTTCGGCTCTCATGAACCATCTACAGAAAGGTTACAGGGGCGTTAACATAAAGACATCCACCATTAAAAATTATTTTATCTTGTTTTGAAATATTTCTATGCAACGATAACAGCCACCGAAAAGTAGACGTAGTTCGTATGACGTCACACCGCGTGAGAGACCAAAATGTTAACAGAACCATATGTCTAAATGCAATGTAATGTGTTGTGACCAGACTGAATGCGTTTTTATTAAGTATGGGTTATTTTGATTTAATGCAAATGTCCTCCGATTTCACCTGAAATTAAAGCCAAAAACGATGTTTAGAACGGCTCATGTTTAAGCATAAAAGGCATTCATTGTCTGTTATATTTAACAGTAAATGTTTAAAAAATATCTGATGCCTCGATACACTAAATATAGATAGATAGATAGATAGATAGATAGATAGATAGATAGATAGATAGATAGATAATTCTAAGTAAAATTACACATAATCCATGGTGCTTTAATTAAAACAGGCAGAATTTTACTAAGGCAAAAATATATAGAAAGTGTGTTGATTGCTAGATCATCAACGGTAAAAATGCTTCTAGGTTCTTTTAACATTTTAGGTCGTTTGTTATCACAGCGTGAAATACTTAATACCAAACTAGATAAAATTAAAATCCATACAAATCTGAAAAAATAAATTAAATTTAAAAATGTTAAAATTCTAGTTTTCCATGTGTTCGGTGTTTCCTCTCGGGGTTTAACCGTAACCAACATTCGAGGTTTTACATCCCCTCCTCCCTCATTCTCCTACAAATATATAATTCCATCAACGAAAATATTACTTTAGTCGGATGACGTCCAAGAAGACAAGACGCGATACACAGAATTTTTCGACTTTATAATTTCTTTGTCTAATATATATATATATATATATATATATATATATATATATATACAGAGACAGAGAATTAATAGAATTAATAGAAAATTGTCACTTAGCACAGCGATGTTATTTCAGTCATGCCGACTTCGAAATTTCATCAGGGTATTTGTCTTCACTCTTCGGGGTCCTTTGTTTTGTTTTGTTTTTCTCGCCGAAATAACACCACTCAGTTAAGTGGCAAGTTTCTTCACATTAATACAATTAACGCCCTACCCTTACATTAATATCGAGCACTTTATGGTAAAAAAAAAAAACTCTACTTGCCTAAAATACCTTTCCAAGAGAATACTACGGAAAAAAAAAATTTTGGCAGTAAACGCCATAACAAGTTAACAATATCATTAAAAACAACCGATAAGGAAGATTTTTATAATTTTTTATTTAATTCTTCCAGTATTCTTACATCTTTCCTTTTTGCTGGAGATGAAAAATGTAAATATATTCCATAATTATAAGCTTTTCAAGATTTTTCAACCATTTTTTGTCCATTCTCAAGGATGTTATGATTACTACTCAAATATACATTAATATATACATACTAGAAAATCCATAAAAGATTGCTATTCAAATATACATATATATATATATATATATATATATATATATATATATATATATATATATATATATATATATATATATATATATGTATATATATATATATAAATTAACTAGGATTAATTTATATTTGCTCTGTAATATTTTATTACATGGAGGTCTCTTCCTGTAACATTTTTTAATATTAAAATAAAATTTTAATATTAATTAGGATCGGGTTGTTGGAATTTACCTTCCTGCTTTTTCCGCTTGGATAAAGTATCTAATAAAAAAAAATATATATATATTGCCAAAAGAGCTGTATAATCGACATGAAACACCAGCGCTAGTGAATGAAACTGGAGTCTGTGATAGCAACTGGATGTTTTACGATACGAAAAACCTTTCTCTGGAAATTAATGACAACAATATAATTGCAAATAATTCGGTAAAACTGCCAATCGGTCATATTTATTTGGAGCTGTTGTCTTTAAATCTAGTAACTTTTTTTTTTTCCTGTAACGATTTCTCTTCAATGCTCTTATCTTTCCTTCACAGACACATCAAAAACATTAACTGATTTGAATTCCTGTAATAGGCTTCGAAGTAAGAACATATTTTTAAAGACGATAAAAGCAATTCTGGCCAAACATTTGGTTATAATCAATATTTGATGAACAAGCAAGCAATTAATTTTCAGAACATTTCTATGGTCATTCGTTTTTTTTTAATTTTTGTTTTTGTGTATGTGTGTGTGTGTGTGTGTTTTACTTTTTGTTTTGTTTTTTCCTAACTGAAACCAAAACTAAATATTTAGTTCGAATTGTCTCTGAGGTACTTAGTATTAAGTTATTATTATTGTCTTTTGGAAGGCATGAATAGACGTTTGTTTTATCAGTTTTTGGGGTATTTTATTTCAAATCATTTGATCAAAACCAACAATAATGCTTCAACAGTCCTGGCTTTACTCTTTCACTCTCTCTCTCTCTCTCTCTCTCTCTCTCTCTCTCTCTCTCTGATTGTCTGTCTGTCTATGTCAATGTCTGTTCTCTCTCTTTAATAACATTTCTAGAATATTCAGGCCGAATATATATATATATATATATATATATATATATATATATATATATATATATATACTTTTAGCGATAACAGACAATGAATGCTTATTATGTTGAATCATGAGCCATTATAAACATCGTATTTTTACCTTAATTTTAGGTGAAATTAAAGATTAAAGACAGAAATTGTCCAACATCTGGATATTTTTTATTATGCTGGTTCTAAGCTTTCGGCTCACATGTGCCATAAACAGAGAGGTTACAGAAACGTCAACATAAAGACATCCGCCATCAAAAAGGATTTTATCTTGTGTTGACATGAAACATTGCTATGCAGCGATAACAGTCACTGAATAGCAGACGCAGTTTGTAAATTTGTAATGCGGTTCGTTCTATCTACATATATAGTGTTGAGTTGAAATAATGTTTAGCACCAAATTTTTTTTTTTTTGTAGTTTTACTGATAAAGTTATTTTAGCAAGTAATGTTTTTTTTTATCGTAAAGTGTTTGATATCGGATTGGAGATAGAGCGTTATTAAGTTTAATGAAAAGAATTTGTCACTTTAACTGAGCCGACTTCGAAGTTTCGCGATGCTGTCAGTCATCAGTGCTATTTTTTTTTCTAGCCGATTTCAGTTAGATTTAAAAATCATAAAAATCAAAATACAAAACAAAATAATAATAAGCTAAAACTTGAAGGAGGAATGTACCCTGTCACATATAAATAATTGCCACAAAGAATACACAGAAGAAACCTCAGGTAGTTTAAATCAAATAATTTTGAACACAAATGGTATTTTTACAAAACAACACATTTTCTTTCTTTTTATTCTATCTTTTTTTTTCCTTCACTATTTGTTTTGTTTGCCATAAAATAGAATTATTTCTTCGATTACTTTCATTTTATATATTTTTCTCTACTGTTTCTTTTTTTTTTTTTTCATTTTTCTTCTTTTATTTTCCTTAATCCTTTCTTTTACTTATCTTCATTCCTTTATAACCGATTTATTTTTCTTTTATTGTTTTTTCATTGCTTTCTTCCATTTTCGTTACTTATGTCTTCCCTTTCTATTTTCTTTCCTACTTTATTCCGTTTGTTTTTCATTTCCAGATCTTCTTATCTTTCATTTATTTTACATTAACTTCATTTTCTAATTATTTCTTATAAATATTGTTTTAAGACTTTTTTTTCAATTCATTTTTCTTCTTTCTTGTTCCATTCGTTCTTTATTTATTTCTCACCCTTTCTTTCTTTCATTCTTTCTTTCAAGTCAATTATTTTCTCTTGCTTTTCACTCTTCGATTTTTACTTTCTTTTACTCATTCACTTCTCTCCGTTCCAGAAATGTTATTTCTAGATTTTTTTTAATGCAATAAAACGTGTATACAAAATGAAAATAAATTAAATGCATTCTTGTACAAACAATTAATCTAACCCCACTTTGATACAGCAAAACAGGCCTGTATTCGGATGATATAAACCATCTACAATAGTCCAGCCAGTTATTTTTATTTTAAAACAAATTTTTTTTGTCAAATTTTTAACAGAGCTAAAGATATACTATATTGTCTCTATTCTTTCCTCTTGCTTCCTTTTCTTTTTTTACTTTTGCTTAATTTTTTTTTATATATATACGACAAATATTTCCAACAAATATTTGCAACAAATATTTGCGAGGATCACCGGGATTTAAAAAAAAATCTTCTGGAAACTCGAGTTTTTCGTAAAGTCCGACGTGAAAAGAGAAGACACAAAATGGAGGAGATCGAGAACGTTTTATTACAACTGGTAAAGTTCCAGACTGAACAACAAGAAAAAATGGAAAAATAATTCCTTCAAGAGCAGAAGGAAAATCAAGAAAAACAGATTGAATTTCAGAAGCAAGTGTTGAAATTAGTATGTCGAACGAAAACCAGTGAAAATGAAAATTCGTCTTTTTCACAAGACAATATTTGGAGCGCGATAGAAAATTTTACGTACGCTCCCGAGGAATGCGTAACCTTTGCATCTTGCTTTAAGCGGTATGAAGATTTTTACGGTACAGATTGTAAGAGCTGGAGCGACGATAAAAAATTACGTCTTCTTTTAAGAAGACTAGACATAAGTGAGCATATGAAACCTGTTAATTACATTTTGCCGCGGAAGACTAGAGAACTGACATTCACCGAAGCACTGAATTTACTCTCTGAGGTTTTTAGTTCAAAGACAGCTCTTTTTCATAAAAGGTGGAAATGTCTTAATCTAAATAAGAATGAATCGGACGACTATAAGACTTTCGCGACAAAAGATAACAAACACTGCGATGGTTTTAGGCCTGCGGAGCTAAGTGAAAACAACTTCAAATGTTTGATATTTGTACAAAGACTAGTTTCAGCAAAAGATGCAGAAATTAGATGTAGAATACTTAGCAAGTTGGTAAATGAACCAAATATAACTCCATAACAAATTAGCGACGAAGATTCACAACAATGTATGTATGTATATATATATATATATATATTATTATTATTAAGCAAATCATCGATCTTTATATTCGACTTCAACAGAATGCAGAAAGCACAGGACGGCCGTTTCGTCCTATATTTGGGACTCATCATTAGTGCGCATCTACTACCAGGAATCGAACCCAGGCAGTCTTGGTTATTAAGCTGATGTTATACCAACTGTACCACGGGCCCTGATGACGAAGAGATAACGAATTAAGCTCGATGAAGTGCGCCGCTCCTCATGAACTCCGTGGTGGAACTAATCCAAGCTCCTTTGCCCATAGGATAGTGCCTCCCCAAGCAACGGCTACTACTTCTTGAATTATATCTCTGTGCTTCAACCACGAAACACGCTATGGATGTAGCGGCTTGGTTGCGGAAGTCGTTGCTTTAATGCAGACGTAATTTCAGACGTCTTCTTCTAATATCGAGTCTTGAATCTCTGTCTCTGCCCCTCTGTTTTTAATGTTTGGACAACAAATTTTAAATGAATTTTTTTCTTTCTTAATCCTCCCTCCTTTTTTTATTTTTTAAAAGAACTTCCTGTGTAGGGATATGTTTTTGGGTTCCTTCCAATATATGAATTTTTGTACCATATTTGAAATAATAAATTTTTGCTTTGGATCGTTGCTGAAGAAGCGAGTATTTTCTCGCTGAAATAACTATTCAACGAATGTATAATTCGGAATTTTTTTATTTATAATATATATATATATATATATATATATATATAGGAGTAACAGGGATAAGATTAAAGTTTGTCACTTATCTGATCATAGTCATGCCGATTTCGTAGTTTCGTGAAGGTACCATTGTGATGTACTCACTTGTTAGGGCTTTTTTCTTGATCTGATGAACAAAATAGCCCTGAGGAGTGAGAACAATGGTGTAACTGAATAAATTAACTCTTAGTATTTCAAGTTATTTTTGAGTTAGTAATAACTCCCTACACACATACAATCTTTAATTGTAATAGAAATATCAGTGAACTGGGTGAAATTAATGTATGACTTGGATGAATTAAAAGTTAATCATGCCACCAATCACACACACAAATACACATTCAATCAGACACGATAAGAATTACGAGAAAAATACTCGAGAAACGAAAAGTGTCTCACATCCACCAGAGAACTGACATTTCTTGTCATTTAATGTGGTTGAGGATAGAGAATTAAACTAAAGAAAGTGAGGACAAAAATAATAGGGACTAATAAGCATACATCCCCTAGCTAAGTTTTTCGTAAAAAATAAAAAATAAAACTAAACTACCATATTTTAGATGGGGTTGCCTACAAGGCTCCCAAAATCCTGATGCATTAAAATGCCATTCTAAATCAGTTTTTTTTTTTCACTCGACATATACGCACAGGACACACCCATATGTTGTCTAATTCTAATGGAGGGAGATGTCGCATTTCCGTCCCGATCTTGACTTTAAGATGATGCAAAAGATCAGTTGGGAAAGGGGTAAACTTTTTGTGTGCATAGAATTACTTTTGTTGCGTCATCCATATCACGAGTCGCATAGCACCCAGTAAGCACAGGAATACATAATGCTCAACCTTAGTCAACGAATTTACCACATTGCTTCAAACAGAACTGGCCTCAAGGACAAAGAATTTTTCCCGCTCAGCATGCGTACTATGATGTCTTCAATAAACTTGCATAACAGGCGTATGACCTTGTAGAGGATTAAGGCGTGACCCACCGAAGTGGACGCAGTTGGGAGAATTTCTCAAGTACTGAAAAAAACTTTCTGCCGATACTGAGAGCATTTCGCATTACCAGTCAGGTGAGTGATGCATCATTGTTATTAAGACATTTCAACCCAGGCACCCAAGACTATATCGATCAAGCCTCCTGCTTCGTTAAACCGAGGTCGCCAATCAGATACTCTTAAACGGACCTCCTCAATAGTACCTGATATAATGCCTTACGAAGCAACGCCTAAACTTCAAAGAGACCATCCGTTGCATGTAAGAGGAAACTGGAAGCTGTCTGGTATCCACCATAGAAGGAGCACTCACCTCGGGGTAAACGATGAGTCTCCTCATCGCATATGCGCGCACGTTTCACGGGTGGGAAGTTCTTAGTTGCGTTTTCCTTCCAACATTCGCCATTCATATTCACTTGCGAATACATTCGGTCTAGGAAATTAATGCTAAGTGTATACTGACGAATCTTAACGCTAGGCATATCCAGATCACATTCAAAAGGATGGAGGTAACATATTTTCCTACATACCTTGGAAGCCTTGTCTCCAACCAGAAGGAGAACAAGACTTTAACTATTTGTATTAGTATGCCATACAAAATTGGATGCACGGAGAGTCGTTAAAGAAGAATTGGGTAGATATGTGAAACACAACCTCTTTAAGGAAAGATTCTTCCGGGACCACAGACCTTGGGAGAAAAACTCTCTTCCATGCGCCCAACCATAACCCAACACTTATCGAGGTGGATCTTGACCCCTATCACCGTCTCCTATCCTCTGATCTTTTTGCTGACTCCGTTAGTCCTGGCCCTGCTCGACACAAGAACCGAAACGTCATCATTATAGACAGAATACCTGGCCGAGGAGGTAGCAGCGGTAAGAAGATTACGCGTAGGACTGGACTCGTCTTTAACTTGCCAAAAAAAAAGACCCCGACGCAAGAACAGGCGGAAGAGGGCAATCTTGATGTAAGGAAAGGCTCAAAACAAAAGGCTCTGATTGAACCCTATTCATTTAAACCAGCGCAGCGGGGACGCAGAAGTCGGATCAATTTGCGTGAGTACAGCTCAAAACCAGCGGCCGAAATGACAGCCTCCAGAAAATGATGGCCAGACCTATCGAATATCTTGGGCTGATCTAAATTGATCAGCACTGTTTCACTGTCGAATGGCTCGAAGATCAATCGTACTAAATCAAGATTGTCCTAACAGTTCTACACTTCACAGCTCAACTTTGCTCTTAGCTAATTAGTCTAGACAATGCAGCCTGCAAGCAGTTGACTATGATCTTGGCAAAAATTTTCAACTATATTTAATATCGTCAAAGGTCAAAAGTTACCTATCCCACAACTGCTGTTTTTGCTTTTGCGTAGCAAATTGATCAAACCACTGGTGAAGTGTTGAGGTAAAGTCCTCTACTTAATTTATTTTGTTAAAAATTGGTTCCAGCAAGGAACAAGAACGGACGACTGCCCCAAGTACAGTTCATAAAGAAAGCCATCTAATCCGAGAGTTTTGTCCTGGTCAAATGTAACGCACATAATATGCCTGTTGGGTGCATTTCTTTCTCAGCAGCCATATTTGTTACCTCATGAAACAAGCTTTTTAGCCTGGCCCTAACTACCAGAGCTTGATTCTTCTTGATAAGCAAAGAGGCCAGCTCGACTTTCCCACTATCAACTTTTGCTTTACATGATGTTTGTGCCGCTAATCTAGCTAGAGTCGGCGGCTATAATCAGCAGCTAATGAAGTCACTTTGAATTTTAATAAATCCCACTCCTTATTCCCAACAACAGCTCCCGTCAATTCCCGTTGTAGCATTTGTAGCAGCTAGTTCTGGAAACTTTTGCTCACCAAATAATGATGCCTTCAATTTCCAGTAGCCTGCCTTATCTAAGTTTACACGAACCAGTACGAACCTATGATCCGGTTAAAATATAGTACTGAAACTTGAACAACAGAAGAGCCCTACATTGACTTTCTTAATTAGAACTTAGTCGAGGTAGCCACAACATACCACCAACACCGAGTTGCTCCTATTAGTTCAAGTCCACACTACCTCTCGAGGTTTCTCATTATGACAAAATTAAACTTATCGAGGAAGTCCTGAAATCACTTCACAATTGGTTTATTAGTATTTTGCTCCCATATGACATATATTTGAGACAGGAACTGCATTCCAGTCGTCCGATAAAACTACTCGACAAGATGACAAAAACGGCTCGATCCGTTAAAACGAACCAGGCTACTGGGTGCATAAACCCTAATAAGACGAAGATACATACTTCATTCAGTCCGCAAAGCCTGTCTGTCGGATCTGCGAAGACAAGACCATACACCGCATTCAAAGACTTGCTCACCAGGCAGAAAACACCACTCGAGTATACTGAATAGAGGAAAAACCTCGTAGACAGAATGTATTCATAGTCGCGAATTAAAAACCGAGACTCCTGTACACAACTTATATCCACTCCGAGACTGAAGTTTTTTTAGTCTAAGAATGACTTGCTCGTCCCCTGGAGTATTGATAGGTGGGTATGCTCTCTTCTTAGAAATCCGTTCGTCGCCAAAGGATCAGAGTTCTTCAGAAGGAGAACATGTCTTTGTTTCTTCAAAATCCGTTGAAGTGTCCCAATAGTCCTTGCTTACGCCTATGTGCCCCGATTTGTCCTCTGTTGGAGCAAAGTCTCTTGTGTCTTCCCGTCCATCCGGGTAACAGACACGCGCATACTGGGGGATGACATTTGGTAGTTCCACCTGATCCACCACTAGTTCGTTTGTATTCAGTTGCGTGTGTCTTTTTAGTAAGATCATCCCCGATTTCGACAATCAAGAAAAAATAGAGACGCTCCAGTAGAACTTCTTCGAAATAGAAGAAATCGGTTATGAAGTGGTCTGTTAGTGACAGTGTTCTAATAGGATGCAGGGACCCTGAGCGTAATTTTCCTAATTCTCTATAGCGACTCCTTTATCAGCAGCTGCTAATTCAACAGTTTTCCAGGTTATTCCATTTTACTTCTCGCACTGGTCATTACCCTAGATGTTATATGGTGTTGTTCGACTTACTGTTAATCATTGCTCTTGTAGGAATGGCCGTACGTACGAAACGCTTCTGTCACGAATGAATACATGCGGGTAGCACGAAGATATCAAAAATTGAGCAAAGTGCCTGTAAGGACGTTGTAGAGTAAATATCAGGGCAGAGTATCCCGAACGGAAACCGCGAATGATCATCAATTATTGCCAACATGCATTTGTTGCAAGTTTTTGATGAAGGTGGACCCCGAAATTTCAAAGCGATTATTTCGTAGGGTTGTGTGATTTTTATGACTTTGCTGGATTTAGGACGGTAGAACCTGGGTTTATTTTCAACGCAAGTCATGTGAGTTGGTAATCTTTTTCTCATTCTCTACTGAGTGGGAAAGTTCTCTGATTTTTGTCATATATAAATCTCCCATCGACCTGTGCATTGAATAGTGCTGCAATATCTGGTCGAGTGCCCCTGCTATCCACCTTGACAAAATCCAAAGGAGAATCTGTAATGTGATCGATTCCGACTTAGCAACTCGGATACAGTCACTTTCTCAGCGGCGTAATGTGGTTTCCTTTTGTCTCTTCTACAAATAATTTCACAGGTTCTGCTTCGATGAACTTAGCTCTCTGGTGCCCCCTATGTATGAATTTACTCGAGCCACAAGAGGTCTCAGCTTTTTGCTGTGAAACCAATAAAATGTAAACGTAAATTCTACGCCATCAGCTTTTTTTTCTCGCACTTCCTGCCTTTGAAATTCCCTTCCGTTTACCTCCTTCCCCGACAGCTACAATCGCCAGGAGTTTAAATGTAAAGTCACTAATCATATCCTATCAAACTAACTTGCATCCTCTCTCACATTCTCCTTTCTCCATCCACTCCACTCTCATCAGTACTCTTATCTTTCTCTTATCCACTTCCTAGCACCCCCTGTAACCTGACACTCTTTCTCATAACTTTTCTCCTATGTAACCCCTGCGCATCAGTAGCAGTAGACTGCCTTGCTTGGGGTAATATGATTAAAAATAATGTCGACCATGCACGTAAGACCTGGGTAGCATAATTCTCTGTAATTCTTCTTTGCTAGCAGCCGAGCTACATAGACCCGAGAGGGCGCCCACAGCTCTGTTTTCTTTAACAGGCGGTATGTTACGTTGAACGAGCAACACGAGGAATTCCATCCTCCACTTGGTTATCGTTTCACTTTTGATTTTGCTAGTCCTTTTTCGCGTTAAACATGAATACGACTGATATTTTATGCGTAATTAGTTTAAAGTGTCGCCCGATCAAATATTTCCTCCATTTCTTCAGTGATTCGACAACAGAATAGGTTTCTTTCTCTATTGCAGAATGTCTGTGTTCTGAATTAGACAGGATTCTGGATAAAACGTCTATGGGTCTTCCCGACTGTCTCAAAGAGTTTGCTATTTCACATTCTGAGGTGTCTGTCTTTACTAACAGAAGCAGTGTCAAATCGGTTGCAGTAATAGCTGCTTTCTGTGTCCTTTTTTACATGTTAAGCACTTTCTCTGTTATGGGAGATAACGGGAATTTTGCTACAGTTGTTAGAGAGTAGAGTTTTTTTTTCTGAAAACGACGGTATCCAATGGTCATTGTGCGTACGTTCCTAATGCACTGCGTAGAGCGGGTAAGTCTTTCGGGACTGGTAGGCTGAGCAATGGATTCAGTCGTTCTGGGTCGTATTTGATATTATTTTTATTATATATCCAAGTACTTTTCTATTTTTACGTCTAAAATAGCATTTTCTTGGGTAAGCGTCAGCTTGTACCTTTTAACACCAGCCCTGAATAATTTGAGGTTACTGTCATGTTACGTTCTTCAGCTACCTTCTATAGAATGTCTTGTAGAAGGTAGCTGAAGAAAGTAACAAGAAAGAACTAGAAATAAACTGCAAGAAAAACGAATGCATGGTCATCAGTAAAAAGGGCAGCTTAATATGCCAAATACAGATCAGGGATACTAGAATCAAGCAGGTACAAAAATTTAAATACCTGGAAAGTGTTCTAACAGAAGATGGAAAGTGCGACACTGAGATCCGAAAGCGAATTGGTATGGCGAAGGAAGCATTCCAGAGGTTGAGTAAGGTATTAAGAAACAGGACAATTTCGCTAGAAACAAGAAAGTGGGTACTGGATTGCTATGTGCTGTTCGTTCTTCAATATGGCAGTGAATGCTGAACAATACCATCAATGATGAAGGAAAAACTTGAAGCAGCTGAAATGTGGTTCTACAGAAGGATGCTGCGAATATCATGAATCGAACATGTGAGCAATGGTGAGGTCTTGGAAATGATGGAAACGAAAAGGAAATTAATACTGGCCATCAGAAAGAGACAGCTGAAGTTCCTGGGACATGCAATGAGGAAGGAGGGTTTGGAGAACCTGATACTAACAGGCCAGATAGAAGGAAAAAGAGACAGAGGAAAGCAACGGATAACATATTTGAAGGAGCTAATCAGGTAGATGACGGAACGAGGATTACATGGTGTAACAGGAGAAGGCGTGCTCAGAGGCACCAGGGATAAGGAAACCTGGAAAGCCATGATCGCCTACGTCCTGAAGGAGCAGGGCACATAGAAGAAGAAGAAGTCATGTTTTTTTTTTCTCGCAAATGGCTACATTATCGCTGTAAGCTTAAGTACATTGCAGATTCTCTTTCGATATTATCTGGTCTATCCCCGTTGAAAACTAGCTACTCTAAAATTGGTAAAGTTTGCTGCTAGACTCGAAGGACGTATATGACCAATGTACTAAATATACTTTTTCTGGCTATTTTTTATATTATCTTATCTATTATTGGCCGAGGGTATGAATCCAATAAATTAAACCAGAAAAGACTACAAAAGTATGAGATCTCTAGTTAATTTGTATTTATTTCTGAGATAAGTAATTTTTAATAATCTTGGAATTATTTCAAACTTTTGTTTTTTATCCTTGAACTTGGAAATGGCGAACCAAATTCTAACATAAAAGAACAATAATTGATTTCACAAGATATTTCGCAATAATCAACGATATAATCCATATCAGCCAATCTATGGACACATGATGATGACCAGAGAGTACGTGGTCGAAACGTTGTGTCTTTTATAACATCTATAATAATCAAGATGATAACTAAAGTTCGAAATAATTCCAAGATTAGTGAATGACTTAGTTTGATTATATCTTCAACATACGATTAACTTCGTTTGGATCCTCCTTCGTGTGTCGTCTAGATTTGAAAGCTTCCGGTTTACAATCGGGTGTTTGATTGTTGAAAAGTGCTGGCTACGGAAGTCTCGTGGGTGCTATGCCGCATACTTTAAAAGATGGTTTAAAGCCTCCGAAGAGTAATTCTACTAATGGATGTTGACGCAAGATCTTCCCTAATATTAGGTCGCAACATAAATCCTTCATTACTAAACATTTTACTCCTTGGTATAACGCACCCATTATTTTTAGATCAATCAAACAGTATCCTAGTAATAGTATAGAAAGAGATGAGCTAGCTAGGGCCACTTTGTTTAGGCACGGGTAGGTCCCCCATGGACATTCTTTCACAATGCTTGCGTTCAAAAAGTTTTCTGTGCTCCCCGTGTCAATCAAGTTTTAGTGGCTGTTATCTCTGTCGTTGTATTTGATCGACAGTCAAGTGCATCCACTGATGCCGAACAAGATACCGTTTCACTCCTCTTTGAACTTCTGCAAACTTTATTTCAATGTACCTGTTTTCCGCATGTATAGTATTCATCCCTTCTAGCGTAGCATAATGGTTTTACATGTCTTTTGCCTCCGAAAAAAAAACAACAAAAAAAAACATGTAAGTTTAATTAAGGCTGTTATTTTTTAATAAAAAGAGGTCACTGGTGTTACTGCATTGGTTTTGTAGTTTGTAGCATTTTGTATTGCTAAATCTAGTAATCTTGCTTAGTCATAGGACTGTTGTAACGTTAAGGTGCTATTTTCGAATATTCTTTGTCTGATATCCATGAACCGAATTCCATTTATGAAGGCATCTCGAATCAATTCGGTTCAATATTGTTCCGCTGGTACTGAAGACAATAAAGAGTCCTTACTTAGCATTTGTCCATTCTAGCGGGACATAATGACCTTGCACGTTGCTTGCCTTCGCAGAAAAAAAGAAAAGAAAAAAAAACGTGCATTTAATTTATGCTGTTTTCTACATTTTTATACGATGTTGGGAGTAGGTGAAACAGTCTCTGGCGTTACTGCAATTGTATCGTACATTTTAGCATTGTGTTTTGCTACATCTAGTACAGTATTTACATTATTCAGACTAATATCCTCATTTTTGTTGTCATTTATACGACGTTTCGGCCGCTGTACGCTCCAGCCTTCTTCAGATGCTAAGAATTACTAGCCGAACACATTATTACAATCACTGTGGTATATGAACTCCATTCCTTGCGTAGTAGTGCCTATTTGATAGTCATTAGTTATCTCCCTCTAACCCTGTAAGTTACTTGTTCACCACTGCTGTAGCCTGGTATTGAACTAACAACACTTTGGGTCAAGTCACAGGATCTAACCAACGTTTATATCCACTGGGTCATATGTCCTTAAGGTTCGAAATTCCTAGCACCTAAAGAAGGTCGGAGCGTACAACAGCCGAAACGTCGTACAAATGGCAAGAAAAATGAGGACAATAGTCCAAATAATGTAAATACTACTTCATCTCAGAAATATAGACAAATCTAGTACTCTTACTTGTTTATACGCCTGCTGTAACGTTAAGGCGCTATTTTCGAGTATATGAAGGCATCTCGTATCAATTGTGCTTGATATAGTTCCGCTGATAGCGAAAAAAATGAAGTTTTACGTAGTTTTACTAAGGCTTGACAGAACCCGTCAATTGAATCTGAGGGAAGTTTAGGCTTTGTAGCCAGAGAACATTTAATTTTTCTTTTTATGTAAATCATCTCAATTGTTATTAAAACCTCTTCGTAGGATGTTGCGTCTGAGAAATACTCGATTGCTTCTGCTGAAATATATTTCCTGAGGTAATGCAGCTAATTTAGAACTTTCGTCACAGTATGTGCATAAGCAGTTTATGAAAGTTCTTCTTCAGTGATAATTCGGGGTCAGATACGTTAGGGTCAATAATTTTCACTGGGCAGAGTAGATTAGCCATTATCAAAATGGTTAACAACGAGAGTTGTTTAAATTGTAGTAGAATTCTTAGAGACAATTCATCTTGGCTTAAATGTTAGCTTTAATGAACTTTGAATACAAGCTTAGTTTCTCTGAATATTTGTATTCAGGACAGATCCATTTATGGGGGAAATGGAGTATACCACAAGGGTATGATTTATTACTATTTGCCCCGTTTGCTCGAACATAGAGGTTAGGGTGATAAGCATTAAAATGTTAAAAATGAAATGGCCCTACCAAATATTCGAGAAGTAACAGTAGGGATTTAACCACGTGCCATTCGAACAGAATTGGACAAGTTAATTGGTAACCCACGCAAACGTAGACTGTAAAAAGGGTCATAGACCCATAGAACTTACCGTTTTGGAGACGCCTTAGATTCCAAGTAATGGCCACAGCTTCCTTTCGAACGAAAGTTAAACCCAAGTGTAACAACTTTTGGGATTCAATTCAAGAGTAATTCAAAGCTAACATCCGATCTCTTTATGGCTATTTTTCAACTGCCATATTTTACATATTTTTTTATCTTCTTCTGTGTCGTGCCCAATCAGGGCATATAGGATCATGGCTCTCTATAATTGCCTGTAGCTTGTGGTTCTTAGCAGTATTTAGCCCCTTTACTAAGGCCCCCACTCATTCTACAGCCCATTCCTACAAGTCATTATTCTTAGCCTTTCTTGCTCATTATGTGTCCAAGTGATTTGAACTGTTCTTTTCTGAATAGAAGTGCTCTTTTTGTTGCCATTTTCTTTAAGATTCTTGGTCCTGGGTATGACGGTAAACTGCATCTGGCAGCAAGGCCTCTGATTAGGAGGTTGTGAGAAGCATGGAACCACCTCTTAGGGTCCCAGCTATGGGCAAATAGTTAACCCCAAAACTGGGGTCAAAACACTATGAAAGTATAAAAATACACTTTTATAGAAATATATACATAAAAATATACTTTTATAGAAATATATGCATTTTTGAAAGAAAAATATTACCAACAATACATTTTTGAAGAAAAATTTTTTACCCTAACACATTTTTGAAGAAAAAAATTATTCTCAGCAAAACATTTTTTAATCCCAAACTAGAAGACATTTTCAGTTTTCTAAAATAGGAAAGAATAAAAACAAAAAAAAATTTCATTTAAAATCTGACTAAATCAACCTTCTCACTATAACTGAACATTTAAAAAAATACCTTAAAACCCCACCTTTTTGGCATTAAATGACCCACAGAGGTTGATATGCCGTTAAACAAAACTCAAACTCAAACTCTTTAAGATTGCTTGATGTTTTCTCGCTCCATCCATGAAATTTTCAGTATCTTTCTATCAAACCACATTTCTACTGTGAGATAATTCAACATTCTCTGCCATATAAAAGCAAGAATAACACATATGAATCCAGCACTTTTTCTTTAAACGCTAACAATTTTTCTGTTTCTCATCGCCTTTTAGAAGACTTCTTTCACAAGATCAAGGTATTTTCGGACAACGATGTTGCATTTCTATTCTTCCAAGATATTTAAACTTCTAACCTTATTTGGTGTTAGTATTTATAATTTGTGACTCGCATCTTGAGTTTTTTGAACGAAAGTAGCTTCGGGTTTAAAACCAATTCTTTTCTAAATTACAAGGATTAATTATGCATTAAGTTTTATACTTATATATGGAAGTTGAATTGAAAATATATATATATATATATATATATATATATATATATATATATATATATATATATATATTTGACTGATGAAGGGAATCGAAATCCCGAAACGTATACCAGCATTTATAAAAATATATATAAAACTATTTTTGTTTCGATTTATACCGTGTCGATTTTCTTAATATTTTAACATTTTAAAAGGCTCTGGTATATTTGTGTGCCAATAAAATCCCATGTTATAACTAAAGTATATCAAACTGTAAAGAATGTTACGCGATGTTCGAGCGTTTTAGGCATATGCATCCTTGTAAGCCGTCAATTTAAATCAACCCCCCAGCTTCACGCACGTACACCAAAAATACTACGTTCTTATATTAACAGCTGCAGAAGCGGTTTTTTTTTGCGAGCACTCTAGGCGCCAGTGACCACTCATACGATGTTTTGTGTTTTCATTAATTTATTTTTATATATACATATTTATTTTTTGACACCTGCCATCATTAACGTATTTTGCTTATTATTATTTAGTGTGAAATAGAAGATATGAAAAAGAGAGCAGGAAAAACGTAAGATAGATAAAAGGTAGGACTTCATTCATCTTGCTATCTGGCGAATTGTTCGCTCGCATGTCTTATTTCCTTTGTGTTCAATTTTATCCTCTTCGGCGCCAATCAGGCAGTATTTGACTTTTGGTTTTTCTTTGAGAAGACCCTGGAATATTCCCGAAAACAAATACCATTTTTATTTGTTTTTTATTTTTATTTTTATTTTTTTAATATAGATTCGGAAAGGGAAACAAAAAGGAAGCTAGGCGAAATGAACAGAGAAAATAATCTTTGAAAAAAATAATAAAAGATAATCATAAGTGAAGTTTCAAAACGAAAAAACAAACAAAAAAGAAAGCGGACATTACCTGTAGACAAATTATATTAAATAGTTCAATAACGTTCAGCAAGGCGCCATTATATATGTATATATATATATATATATATATATATATATATATATATATATATATATATATATTGTATATTTTATATATATTTATGTATATATATATGTGTGTGTGTGTGTGTGTGTGTGTGCGTGCGTGCGTGTGTGTGTGTGTATGCATGTGTTTTTGTAAACACACATAAATGGACGTCGTACTGAACATTATGAATATTTTAATATAGAATTGTTCACAAACAAAGACACACGCACAAATATAAACACACACACTTATATGAAAGCAGACAAATTGGTGTTGTACTGAAGATTATCAATATTTTTATATAGAACTTTTCGCAAACAGACAAATACTAGCGCAGGTACACATCTATCTATCTATCTATCTATCTATCTATCTATCTATCTATCTCTCTCTCTCTCTCTATATATATATATATATATATATATATATATATATATATAATCATAATCCGCATATATATATATATATATATATATATATATATATATATATTTGTTTACATATGTACCTGCTTGAACAATTTCACTAATCTAGTGCAGAACCTCCAGTGTATATATATAGTTGTGTATTTAAGTAGCAATCCCTCTTAAATACATGCTTCATTAAAAGTAAATGACTAAGAACTTTTGTTAAGTTAAAAGAATTGCTTGGTGAAACATTTATAAAAAACAGGTTTTATATATATATATATATATATATATAGTAAACTTCATATCGCTCTGGTTAACACCCATCGAGCTCTCTATATGGATTTACCTAATAATAATTTAAATTAAGGAAATCTTGTTGGATTATCCTCACCGTTTACGGACTGACAACTACACACACACACACACAGACACACACACACACACACACACACATATATATATATATATATATATATATATATATATATATATATATGGCTAATGAAGGGAATTGATGTCCCAAAACATAAACAAGCATTTATATGAAACTATTTTTGCCTGAATTATCGTGTCGATTTTCTTAATATGTTTAATATTTTAAAGGGCATTAGCGAACAGTTTAGCAACATCAACAGCTCGAGTCGCTACTCAGTTTCACGCTCTCGTGACCTTCAGACCCCCAGAATATGTATGTGTGTCTGCGTGTGCGGATGCGAATACGTGTGCGCAGGTGTGTGCACGCACGCGTGAAAAAATATATAACGATACAGAAATATCAGGTTGAAATAGTGACTTATTCAATATTGTATTCAGAAAGTACATTTTTTTTTATAATCATATCGCCCAAAACAAGGCATTTTACTGCCAGTGTTGTACATGGGGCTACATTGGAGGAAAGTTATGAGAAAGAGTGACAGGTTATATGGGGTGTCAGCAAGTGGGTAAGGGAAGGGTGAGAATACTGATGAGAGTGGAGTGGACGGAGAAAAAAGCATGAGAGAGAGGAAGCAGGTTAGTGAGATAGAAGATGACTATTGACTTTGTATTTAAATTCTTAGAGATTGTATCTGTCGAGGAAGCAAGTAAACGGAAGGGAATTCTACAGGCGGGAAGTGTGAGAAAAGCTAATGGAGTAGAATTTGCGTTTATATTTTATTGGTTTCACAGTAAAAGGGTGGAACCTAGTTGCTAATCTTTTGGCTCGAGTAAATTCATATATAGTGGGCACCAGTGAGCTAAGTTCATCGGAGCAGAAACGGTGAAAGTATTTGTATAAGAGACACAGGGAAGCCACATTGCGCCGGTGAGAAAGTGACTGTATCTGAGATGCAAAGTCGGGATCGATCACATTACAGATTCTCCGCTGGATTTTGTCAAGGACCCTTTGGTGGATAGCAGGAGCACCTGACCAGATATGGCAGTAGTATCCAAGGCACGGGCGGAGGGTAGATTTATATATGTGCAGGATTGTTTCAGACGGGAAAAAACTTCCTGACCCTACACAGAGAACCGACCTTCTTAGCAGCGGATTTAGCTACGGATTCTATATAGTAATTCCACTTGAGGTCTATTGTGAGTGTTAACCCGAGGAGGGGCAGTGTTTTGCTTTCAGGGAGACTAGCCTGAGCCATGCTAATGTTGTCGCTGATGTTAATAGATAGCTGCTTCGTTTTGGAAGCATTAAAATTCACGAGCCATTTCTTACCCCAATCCGCCACCGACTGGAGGTCCTTTTCAAGCTCGGCAGCGAGGTTTGCTTTGTCAGCCTTGGTAGATTGAGGCGAGATTAAACCATAGTGTCGTCAGCGTATATGCCTAATTGGGATCTTCTTACCTCGGGGAGATAGTTAATGTAGATAAGGAAAAGCATAGGATCTAGAATAGAGCATTGAGGAACACCCACGTTCATATGATAGTACTGGGAGGCATGTCCGTTCAATACTAGCTTCATTGTGCAATTTGAAAGGAATGACTGGATAAGATCAAGCAATTGTCCAGTTATACCACAGCCCCGCAGCTTGCGTAGAAGGCCAGCATGCCAGACTCTGTCAAATATTATTCTGAAATAACCATCTTCCATCCATTCATCCATCCCTGCATTTTTTTTATAAGCGTTTCACCCCGAGCAAGGCATTTCACTGCCACTACTGCGCAGGGGGCTACATAAAGTGGAGGAAGGGTGTTTAAATATAGGAAATGTCAGAGGGTGGGTGATAGGCGGGTAAGGATACCGAGAATGGTTAAATATAGGAAATGTCAGAGGGTGGGTGATAGGCGGGTAAGGATACCGAGAATGAGGGTTTGGTTGATGAGAGTGTTCTGAGAATAATTGGAAGTTAGTGTGATAGGAGGTGTCTATTGACCCTACATTTAAACACCTGGAGATTGTAGCTGTCTGGAAAGCAGACTTGTGGAAGGGAATTCCACAGGCGGGAAGCGCGAAAAAAGAAGCTGTTGGAGTAGAAATTACGGTTACATCTTATCTGTTTTACTGTAAAAGGGTAGGACCTAGTTGCTAACCTAGTATCTCGTGCAAACTCGTGCTTAGGCGGCACCAATGATCTAAGTTTATCGGAACAGAAGCCATGAAAGTACTTGTAGAAGAGGCACAGGGAAGCCACATCACGCCGGTGAGAGAGTGGTTGCAGCCGGTCTGCCAAGTAATTAACAACCACGTTACAGATTATCCTTTGTATTTTGTCAAGAAGCCCATAGAGAGTAGCAGGGGCACCCGACCAGATATGGCAGCAGTATTCAATACATGGGCGGATGGGAGATTTGTATATGTGCAGGATAGATTCAGGCGGGAAAATATTCCGGGCCCTGCACAGAGAGCCGACTTTCATAGCGACAGATTTGGCAATGGATTCAATATAGTCATTCCATTTGAGGTCCGCCGAAAGTGTAAGGCCAAGGAGGCGTAGTGTTTTACTCTCTGGGAGGCAAGCCTGTTCCATGCTAATGGGAGGTAGATGCGATTGTCTATGATGGTTAGTTGATAACAGCTTCGTTTTAGAAGCATTGAAATTTACAAGCCATTTCCTACCCCAGACCACAACGGATTGGAGGTCCTTTTCAAGCTCAGCAGCGAGGTTCGCTTTGTCGCCCACACCGGGTTTTTGATCGAGGCGAGAGTAGATTGTGGTGTCATCGGCGTACATGCCTACTTGGGATCTAATGGCGTCGGGGAGATCATTAATGTACAGCAGAAAGAGCGTGGGATCTAGGATAGAATCTTGAGGGACGCCTGCGTTCGTATGGTAGTTTTGGGAGGCATGCCCATTTAATACTACCTTCAATGTGCGGTTAGAGAGGAATGACTGGATTAGGTCAAACAGATGTCCAGTTTGCATAAGAGACCAGCGTGCCAGACCCTGTCGAACGCTTTGGAGATATCCAATCAACGTTTCAAGCTTCGCCATTCTTGTCAAGAGCCCGGTATATGTACTCGGTAATGGTCGTTAGCATATCAGCAGTAGACTTGGTGAAGCGAAATCCATCTGTCTATCGATCTATCTATCTATCAATCTAACTATGTTCTTTTGTTTTTGTAGTGAAGAGCATCACGGAATGTGAAATTGGAAGGCTGAGATCGAATTACCATCAAGTAATGTACATTGGGAAAACATCTGAATTCATCCCCTCACCCAGTTTAAATAGTAGAGAAAAATCATCGTTTTTCTCAGAAAAAATGTTAATGCAATATTATAAGAAAAAAAAGAAAAATAATTTTTCTTACAGATCAAAAAATAATTTTCAGTTTTAAATAATCCATAAAGAGTCATAAATCGTCAAAAAAACTATCAAACAAACAAATTAATCTATTCGTAGGTACCTCAGTAAGTCATACGTCATATTAATTTCTTTTTATTTTGCCTAAGCGGAAATTAACATATTTGGTTTACTAATAATGCTGTCATGATCTTAATTTAATTTATTTCCTAATAATTTTAATTATTCTAAATTATTTTAGATAGTGGCTTTTCCCCTCTTAGCAGGAATATAACTTGAGTTATATATATTATAAAATAATTTCTATTATTTGTCAAAATTAAATAAATTTTCATATCAGGAGTAATACTCCTGACATATCAGGAGTATTACTCCTGATATGAAAATTTATCCTAAGTACTGATGCCATCTTAGATTTATATCTAATTTAATTTACAATTTAATCTAAATTTTAATATCTAATCTAAACTTATTTATAAATGGAACTCTGTGTGTGTGTGTGTGTGTGTGTGTGTGTGTGTGTGTGTGTGTGTGTGTGTGTGTGTGTGTGAGGAAAAAAGAAAAAAACGAAGTTTATTGTTGTTATCTCTTAGCTGGGGCTGCTCAGTTCTTACCTTCTAGCCTTGACAGGGTATCAAAATCGTTCGCATGGTCTTTATTATCAAATCTAATCTTACTTAAAAATGGAACTTTGTGTGTGTGTGTCTGTGTGTGTGTGTGTGTGTGTGTGTGTGTGTGTGTGTGTGTGTGTGTGTGTGTGTGTGTCCGTTACCTATAGACTCCGAAACGGCTGAACCGATTTTCTTGAAAATTTACACAGTTGTACTATAAGCGTCTGCGGGTTTCTTAGGTAGGTTTTGTATCGAGGTACTCCCGATAAATATCGAAAATCGATAATCGAAAAAATCGGGTTATAGAAGGAGTGGTCCGATTTTAATCAAATTTGATACACTTATAGACAAAAACATAAGAAACGATATTCAGAAGTTTCAAGGTTGCAGTTTTTACAATAGTGCATAAAATTGATAAAATATATATATATATATATATATATATATATATATATATATATATATATAAACAAGATGTTTGTGTGTGTGTCTGTTTATCTACCTGTATGTCTGTATTTTTTTCAGCCCTTTTATTTTAGTTTTTGCTTCGGGTTTGGCTCTAAGTAGGTATAATTTTAGTTCTTAGTCTCAGCCATGATGCCATTTACTCAGAGGACTTATTTAGCCTTCAAAATTCAGTTTACGACGAAAAAAAACTTATGTGATATCGATACCAGGAAATCAAAATTTGACTTACACCCATTCATTTTTCTTTCAGTCAACGGTTTCGCTTTAACTGGAAACAACTATTGCTTTTTAGTCTTTCGTGCCAACGTTCAAAGTGTCTGATCTCCAGGATCATGGATTAGTTTTAAAGCTTTCATTACACCCGAGCAACGCCGAGTTATACTGCTAGTTCTTTATAATAGTGAGTTTTCTAAGTATATAATTTACTTATTTTACAGATTATCTTCCTTTTTTCCTTATTATTATGGAGGTAAATTTTTAACGCAGATTACTTTAATCTAACAATATTCAGATATTGTTTTGGTTTGAAACAGCCGGGCGTAACTCATCACCTTTCTTTTCTATATATATTTTCATCATATTTTAATATATCTATCTCGACTTCCTCCACCCTCTTTGCCAGCGTTCTCTTCTATCTGCCAATCTGACACACTTTTTCCTCATCTTTTTCCCTTTCTCCTTTTTCTTATTTTCTTTCTTCTTTTCCTTCCTTTCTTTTTTCTTTTCTTTTTCTTTTTGCTACGCTTACTTTCGTTGTTTTTAAACACAAACACACTCAAACAAATGATAGTATTTTAACATGTTGAATTAGATCGCCGACAAAGCGAATTTCACTTGTTGAAATGGTCATAGAATCTTAGAAAATTAGAATTTTTTATATGTTATACATGAGGAGAATGTACTGGAGTGGGGGGGGGGTTATGATAACCTGAATAATTTGTGGGTGTTGACCAATGAATATTGAGACATTGAAGTGTTGCAATGTGATATATATATATATATCCAGATGAAGAGAACCAACAGGTTTAGAATCCAGATTCCTTCAGCATTTACTTTTTTAAAAAAGTTCTCAATACATCATAGATCGTAGAGTATATATATATATATATATATATATATATATATATGAGAGAGAGAGATATTAGAGTAGGTCAGTCCACAATTGCTCAATAATAGTATGGCTTGTAGGAGCACAAATTCAAAGAGTATCGCTCTATAATATTAATATTCAAAATTAGCATGCAAACACACACACACACACACACAAACACACAAACATCTCTTCTTGCAAACAAAATACTATGCTTTTTAGAACATGGGTGATGATGGCTCTCCACAATTTTCTCTTCAATATCCGTGAATTTGCTGTAGGAAAGTTAGTGGAGCTATGTACAGTTGCTTTCCCCAAGACTGGCCTCTACTCAAGTAGAAAGTTCAGTTTGATCCGCTACTTAATCAGTATCATGGAGAGACGATATGGATTCTTGCCTTTCCTGAGGGCATTAGTGCAAAAACTAATAGACTCGGCCGTCATGATTTGAGCGCAGATCGCCGATCTTTACTTTTCACGATGGTAGTTACACATCACCTGAGCGAATACATGGTCCAGATATTTGCTTGTTTTTAAATAAAAATGTTGGAATTATTTTTTTTAATGCAAGAGTGTGATGTCTGATGACCTCGATTGCCACTTAACGGAATCTCTATCCATTAACCCTTACGCTGCGTGACTTTTGCCTCTCCCTGTATATTCAAACCTATTAATATAAATATATTTAAATGTAATGTACATACACCACCGAGCAAAAATGGATGCCATCTCAAATCTTATAATTCTCGTTTCTTTCTTTAAAACATTTGTAGATCGTAGTTTATATATACTGTAGTAATTACAGCTATTTTAATTTGCTTTGTTTAATCTGATGAAAGGAGCATGGGTCGTTTAACGACTTACATGTTCTAGTTTTTTTTTAGGAT